>PPHD01009061.1:0-21061 GCA_002909625.1 Bambusicola thoracicus
TTCTTATGAAGAAAATGAGAGAGTGTACTAACAATGGAACTAAACAATCAGTTTCTTACTGACACAACTGAAAGAGCATGAACTTCTTAAAATTACAGATCCACCAAATCCTTCTTACAGATCCTACTAGAAAAATAACGGGTTATTAAAATTACTCTGAACTGGATAGCTGCCTTGAATGACTTACGTGAATAACAATCTCTTAAAACATGACTGTGTTATTCTCCATGTGATTGTGCCTGAGAAGGGAGAAGGTACTTCTGGCTCGATGTAAGTTTATGTCTTTTCATCTAGCATCTCATTGCATGTGATTAGAAATGACCAAAACATTCCTGGCCGTTTCTGTTGGGCAATGCTGGTTCTATAGAGTGAATGAATTCTGGTAAACCTTACCCCAAGCTAAGGACATATTCTGAGCCAACATCATATGACTGAAAGGTTAGGAATGAACTGCCAGCAGACAAAAAGCCTTAATATAAGCAACATTTCTGCTTTTTTCCAGGCACAGACTTACGACGTTCTGGCATCCAAGCTTCTCAAGTCAGACTAATTTCTCATGGTTGACCAAAGGAGGAATTTGGCGAACTTGAGGATTATCTGAGGTAAATACTGTTTTGAGCTGATTACTCAGATTGTATTCTCTCCTAATTGGGTTTTTGTTTGATGGAGGATATCAGTCGGCTCCCACTGAAGCCAGGGGAACAACTCCCTTTGAATTCAGCTGCCATTGGATCAGCTCTGGGTGCAGAGCACTGGCAGCTACCTCAGCTGTCAAAAATTTCAGTTCCTGTCACATAAATGACAGGAGATAAAACAAGATTTAAAGACTGCGAAAGAACTTAAAATATGTTTCAACATTTGCTGCATTTGGAAGCTGAAATGCTGCCAAAAATTTGATGTGTGTTTTCATGTGCTGTACATGCTTACATTTTTTTTCTTTTTTCCCACAATAGAGAAATAATCAACAGATAGTGGCCTTAGACAGCTCTGACAATTCTTTCCACTTTCACTTTATGACCATGTGAAGATCTGCCTTTGTACATTTGGTATTTTCTTCTTATTTTATCTTACCACAGTGTTATTACTCAGATACTGGCCTTGGAACTGAGAGCAGTAACGTATTCTGGCATATATGAAGTTGTCTTTTTGTCTCATTTCTTCTTTTGCTTTCTATTTAAGATTAAAACAGTGGTAACCTGTGACCCATTGTTCTGGGAACTACACACAAACACATCTGTTTGTGTGCTCATGTCTAGTTATAAATGCATGCTGCAGGAAGCCAACAGCTGCACCGAGGAATTCACAATGAAACCATGAAGTGGGCACAGTGAAAAGCTGGATGAAGCACAGTGGGACACAATTATTTCCTCTTTTTACTTCAGTTCAGGGAAAAGTGATCTAGCTGTTTTCAGGCAGGTATGGCACCTTTCAAAGATATACAATTCTTTTATCATCTATTGATTAGCTGAAAAATTAGGAAAAATTCTTGAAGCTGGCAAACTCCGAAGTTAAAGGCAGATGTTATGAAGTTTTTTTCAGAAAACAGTAGAGACTTTCCTCAAAGGTGGGCAGAAATACTGGCATACTGGTCACCAGTGCAGCAATAAGTTAGGGTCAGAAGAGTACATGGGACAACGAGATCAACTTGCACTGTCCTATGCATTAAAAGAGAGGAAGGAAAAAGAGTAACTAAGATAATATTGGCTCCTAAATTACTCCTGTAATAGAATTACATTGATAAAGCTGTTCTCTTTACTTGGAAAATGTAGAGGTGGATCTCTGCATAATAAGCTTTCTCAATTTGCATGCAGCTTAAATTGATCTATTCTCCCCCCAGGAATCAGAGAGTAAAATCCTCTGCGTACAAAATTTGGGAATTCCTATTTTACCGAATGTGAGCAAGTGACAGGTGTGTACTTGATGCATTGAGGCTTTGGAAGCTCTTCAAAATGTTGTGAGCTGTCAGACTACTGCTAGCCTCTCTCACTGAAAATGTAAATGCATTTTTCTAACTAGGATGTGTTTGTATGTAAAGAAAGAAGAGATAATCTGACCATAAATATGTGACATTTGTTCCAATTTATCTGTCTCTGGAGTTCTGAAAAGGCCAGTGGATCATTTTTTTTTTTTTTTGAAAAGGAATAATTGCCTTAGAGATATTGACACACTTGCCCTTATTTCTTAATAGCAGTAAGTTGCAAAGCACTATGTCTATAGGTTGAGTTTGTCACTCCTGCTGTAATACAAGGCACAGAAATTGTGGAAACTTCAGCTCTGAGTGATCTTTGTTTGGGAGTAGGAAGATAATTTAGAGGGAATTAAAACTAAATTTTGTCAAATCAAAAATAAAGGGACAGTTCTTTTAAAGAAGGACTGAATATGGAACTGGTAGCCTAGATATTGTTTTAAGAAAATGTTATTCTATTTTTATTTTTGTCTGTAGCAAGGTTGGAAAGGATTGGAAATATCAGAGGCATTGGCCCTCTGCCAGTAGTGAATTTATTAAGAACACTTTATTGTGCTCACATTCACTGACAGCTTTCCTTTGATCTTTAAAGTTATATTTTGAGACTGGTTGATTTAAAATGCTTTCCTTAGAAATGAATGATAGGAAACTTATTTCATTTTGCCAAAAAGTTTGTATGTGGGAAGAAAAAGGGAATCTTGTAAAGTACGGAGACCAGTGTATTATACGCAAGAGTCACCCTTCAATGAATGAAAAAGGAAAAGTTTAAAGCCTTTCAGACCTTTTTTAGACTGGATATGGAGCTGTCAGCATTGTCAGTACAATTTATTCACACTGTTCAAGTGCTTATGAAAGCTACTGAGCAGCCTGATCTGTAACCGATTGAATAGACAATGCTCCAGAGCTTTGAGTACAAATAAAAAGCTGCTATTTCAGGCTCCATACATCACAACTAGTGCTTTCTAGGAACATGGCCAGTCTAAATAAAACACAATCTTGCTATAATTTTATACAACACTTGAAAAGATGATGAAGGCTATACCATACCCTTTACAAATGCTTATCTCCTACATTTTTCCGTAAGCAAGTGATAATTTGACTTGATGATACGCATGCCAGATTTAATTACGCTTTCACGTTCTGCTCTCCACTAACTACTATCCTTTTCTTTGTTAACTGATTATACTACAGCATTCCATTTTCTAATGCTAGAATTTCCTGGTGCCTCATTTATTGAATGGTGTTGAAAAAATAACATCTAGCCTAGGTATCTGATCTATTATGCATGTGGGAAGGATATGTGCTAAATGGACACACAGTTCATCCATTGAGTTTGGCCATTACTCTACTGTATAAAACTCAATGTTGAAAAATGATTGAAAGCTGAGACTAAGATACTAGTGCTCATACTTCTATCTCTGCTTGGTGCCTATGGCACTTGGACTTGAGGTGAAGATAGTAGCAATAGCTGAGGGCAAATTTTTACCCCTCATTTATGTACGTTGAAAAAACGGCATAGGACATACTTCTTTCTAACACTTTTCTGGCCAGAACAGCCGTACCATAAAGTTTTTGTCAAATTTTTTGGAGGATACTTGATTGATGGTGTGCAATACTCTGACAGTTAAAGAAGTTGATATACCTTAGAAAATTTTCTTTGGAATATAGCCATGACATATGTTATTTCTATTTCAATTGGTAATACAGAAACCTCACTCGTATACTTAGATGTTTTGTGTTCTATTAAACGTAATGGAAAATTTCCTGAGCAGAGGCTATAAATTCTCAAGATTTTGTTCATTTATTTTTTACAGTCAAGATTTAATGTTGTTGGCTTTTTTTTTCTTTTTCTTTTCTTTTTTTTTTTACAATTGCGGAATCATAGAATGGCTTGGAAAAGGCCTTAGAATCATAGAATCAAAGAATGGGTTGAATTGGAAGGGATCTCAAGGATCCCTAGGTTCCAACCTCACTGCCTCAGGCAGGTTTGTCAACTGCTAGAGCAAGTACTACCATCCAACCTGGGCCCCATCCAACCTGGACTTGAACACTTCCAGGGATGGGGTATCCACAGCTTCTTTGGGCAAATTGTTCCAGTGTCTCACCACCCTCATCATAATAATTATTTTAAAACATCTAATCTAAATCTCCTCTCTTTTAACCTCCCTCTTTTCCTGCCACTTACACTTCCTGATAAAGAGTCCATTCCCTTCTTTCCTGTAAGCCCCCTTTAAGTTCTGGAAGGCTATAAGGTCTCAGAGCCTTCACTTCTCTAAGCTGAATAACACCCAACTGCCTCAACCTGTCTTCACAGGGGAGTTGTGACAGCCCTTTAATCACCCTCATGGCCTCCTCTGAATTTGCTCCATCAGGTCCATGTCTTTCTTATTCTGAGGGCCCCAGAGCTGATTGCAGAATTGCAAGTGGGGTCTGAGTTAAGAGGGAGAATCACCTACTTGAGATGTCATGTAAATGCGCATTTTCACTGCTGAAGAGTAGTATGTCTGAATATTACACTTTTTAGAAAAACATTTTAATCCTAGTATCTCAGACATACCAAATTGCCAGGGTCTAAACTGTCATATATATTTGTATCTTTTATACAGGTTTTCAGAATAGCTTAATCTGTGAAATTATTTATGATCATGCCTTTACAAAAACAAACAAACTAACAAACAAAAAATCCCAAAAAAGCAACCAAAAAGCCACCAAACCCCCAAACAGTACATTTCTTAAATGCTGCTTTTAAAAATAGTTCTAAAATAGAACCTGTTCTTTCAAATTGCAATCTCTAGTGTTGAAAAATGATAGTACTGGCTTAAAAATTACAATTTAGATAACTAAATTGCAGGCTCTTTTTTTATTTAACTTAGGAATTTAGAGATTGGGCATTTAGGACTGATATTTTCAAGGATTTTGTTCATTTTGTGAAAACACAAGTGTGGATGATTCATTTTATTTTAACAGAATAAAAATGAGAAGATATAACCAAAGTAACATGACTGTAGGAGGAGACAACAATTATCATGAGCCTAAGGTATAATCATGGAATTTTGCACTGTTGGATTATACAGAAAGGTTGCATTTTGCTATTATGTGGAAATAAAATTATTTAACCATAGTAAGAATGTAGTTTTTTTTTTTTTTTTTTTTTAAATCAGATTAAGCTGAAATTAGCTTCTGTTAAAGAAGGCAGTGAACATCAAGACTCGCTGACATGAGGGTTAAAATATTTTGTTGAAGTACAGCCAAGATATACATTTATTTTGAAGGGCACTATATCTTCGGTTTTACACATTTGTCTGTAAATGTCATACAGTAATTTACTTTATCTTATAACCACAAATTCTAAATAAAAGAAAATGAACTGCACAATGGAATGAGGTAATAAAGTACTTCATAAATGTTGAACAACAATGAAGTAGATAGATTGACTTTCAAGCAACTAAACAAAAATCTGATTTTGCTACACAAATTTTCACATACTGGAGCCAGATTTTCTCCAATGGTACCTCCTCAGCCTGAGAGCAGTTACCTGTCAGTGAAAATGTAATTTTTTATGTTAACTGTTATGTGGTACTGATGACAGGATATCTCTCAGGTCACCAGGAACTAAGCATGCATGCTGCAATGATCAATAACACCTTGCTTTATGCATGAGGCAAAGTCAAGAGGAAAGAAAAGCAACCTGTGGTGGAACAGGTCAGATCTTACAGTCAAGCTGCATTCTTCATTCTTCGCATTTATGATTTTATAAAGACAGAAGATTGCCTTTTTAACTTCATAAGTGAACTGAGTCACAGAGACCCAATGTCTCAGCTCTGATGCTTAAGATATAAACTACTCACCTTCAGCCTTCTGGCCTGCACCATAGCCTCCTTTACACTTTTGTAACCTGACATGCTCTCAAGGATTGAGCTGCTGTGGGGCTCCTGTTTCAGTGCCCGAACTCATTTTGACCCTTTTTCCCTGTACTGACTATATTTCAGACTTATATTCTGATTTTTTTCTGTATCTGAGTTCTCCAAATAGAACTTGAAAACATGTAGAGGCTTGTGGTCTTTTTTCTCTACTTTTTTTTTTCCCTCCAAAACAGATAGGTAATTTTAGTAAAATTTAATTACATAATTACATATTCAAGATGTAAATATTGATGTAAATGTAAACTCAATAAAAAAGTACAAAATATTCCCTTTTTGATATTTCTTTTTCCAAAATAATTTGTCTGAAAATAGCAATCAACCATGCTTAATTACACAGACTGACAGCAGAAGTGCTTACTAGCTTCTGACCCCTGTGTTTTCTTTTTTTTTGTCTATAAAAAAGGACAAACAGAGATGGAAAGATTCATCTGTAATAGGTACCCAAACTCTTATCATAGTCAGGAAAGATTCAGACAGTGTAGAAAATAGAATCCAGACTTGTGATTCTTACTTTAAAATGAATATTTGTAAGTGCTCTGAAATGTGTGTTCTCATGGTTTGTAAAGAAAGTCTGGAATAGCTGTAATGTTTCAGTATCTACCTTGTCTGCAGATAGGCATATAGAGTCATAGAAACATAGAATGGCTTGGGTAGAAAGAGATCTTAAAGGCTATCTAGTTCCAACTGCTTTCTTGAGCAGTGTTGCCACCCACCAGATCAGTCTGCCCAGGGTCCCATCCAACCTGGCCCTGTGCACCTCCAGGGATGGAGCATACACAGCTTCTCTGGGCAGCCAGTTCCAGCACTTCACCACCTTCTGAGTAAAGAATTTCAATCTAACATCTAACCTAAATCTCCCCTCTTTTAAGTTAAAGCCATTGCCCATTCTCCTATCGCTATTAGATAGTGTAGAATGTTGGTCTCTGTCCTGTTTATAAGCTCCTCTCAAGCACTGGAAGGCTGCAAGGAGGTCTCCTCTGACCCTTCTCTTCTCCTAGCTAAACAAGTTCAGCTCCCTAAGTCATTCTTCATAAGAGAGGTACTCCAGCCCTCTGATCATTGTCACGGCCCTCTCCTGGACCTGCCCAAGAGCTCCATGTCTTTCTTGTACTGGGGGCCCCATACCTAGAAGAGGTACTCCACATAAGGTCCTCATGAGGGCAGAGTAGAGATGGACAATCCCCTCCCTCACCCTGCTGCCATCCCTCTTTTAATGCAGCCATGCAGCCCATGGTATTACTTGCATTCCAGGCCGCAAGTTTACACTGCTGGCTCATGTCCACCCTTTTTTTCCAGCAGAACCTCCAGGTCCTTCTCAGCAGGGCTGCTCTCAATGAGTTTTTCTTTCAGTCTGTAGGCATATCCAGAATCGCCCTGACCCAACTGCAACAACATGCACTTGGCTTTGTTGAACCTCACTAGGTTCCCATGGGCCTACTTTTTGAGCATGTCGAAGTCCCTGTTGATAGCGTCCCTTCCTTCGACTGTGTCAACTGCACCACTATCAGCAAACTTGCTGAGAGTATACTTGATCCCGCTGTATTCCATGTCATTGACAAACATGCTGAAGAGCACCACTCTCAAGGTTGACACTACCACTCATAATCAGCCTCCAACTGCATGTGGATCCACTGACCACAGCCCTGTATGTGACCGTCCAACCAATTCCTTATCCACCAAATAATCCAGCCTTGAAGTCCATATCTCCCCAGTTTATAAATAAGGATATGATGTAGAAGTATGTCAAAGGCCTTGCACAAGTCCAGATTGACGCTTGAGATGGTTCCCATTCTCAGTCTTACTATTCTCAGTCTTTTGACTTATGGTTTGAATCTGGAGAACTCCTGAGCAACTGAACTAAGTTGAACTACAACTTATCAAATTGGCATGGTTGGGCTGAGACACCAGCTGGTCTTCCTTTTTTGCCTAGTGTTCTATTATTGTTATTTTTAGATTTTCCAGGCATTCACTTATTGTTTAAAGTTAACTGAAAAAGTCAGTAGAAAAGAAAATCTAGTTTCTGAATATTGACTAAAAGCAAGCAAATAATTTCTGATGAAAAACAGCAAACACTGACATACTAATATAAAATGTGACTCTCTCCCCTTTCTAAAGAGAAATTAAGTACTGTTGATGTTTTACTGACTTTTTCATTCCTACAGCAAGAAAGTAATGGAATAATAGGAGTTACTGTAATATAAACATTTTTAGAATACATTTTTATGAAAACAAAGTAGCACTTTGACATTCTAAGTAGCATTATGTTTCCACTGGAAGGAAATTCTTGAAAATTCTAATGACCTTATGGTGATTTCACCTCATTTATTTGCACAGTGTTATATATGCCTACAATTTTGTTAATTCCACTTGCTGTAATTTGCACTACTTGTACAGGAGCTCATAGTTAGAACCAAAATCTACTTTGTTCTCCTTCCTTTTTTACTCTTCCCTATTCATGTCTAAAATATAGACCATTAATAGTTTAATTCTCTGAAGTATATAGATAATGCATCTAGTAGCAGGTCTTACACCACATACTCTGGAAACAGCCCTTTATCAATATACAAAGACATGAAAAAATTCTGACAGGTTTCACTGAAGGGAAGGTCCTGAGATAATGTAAATCTTACATTATTGTCAATGAAGATTCTCTCTTTACTATAGAAACATGGAAGTTTATAAAAGTGATTACTACAGTCTGTTTTCCAAGAGTTACCACTGTAAATGCTATAAAGAATTATACTCTGAACTGAAGGCAAGGTGTGGGCACCTTCCAAAGCAGAGCAATGAATAGGCGGGAGCGCTCGGTTCTAGCTTTACTCAAGCTTCATGCTGGCTGATTGAGTCTTTTTCCCCTCTGAGGCTTGTTACATCCATCTAAAGAACTGTCTACAGTGGTCATAAGATGAGTATTTTTCTATTCTTGGAAAAGATGTATTTTTTCCCTCTCACCAAGTGCTTTGTGTTTTGTGGTTGATATCTGTGCAGTCCTTCCTGTACATTTTTACTTTGTAGTCAAGTGAGTTTCTCCACTGTAGCATAAAAGATTTTGAAACCTGGGCCTTTGAGACAATATTTGCCCATAGTATAGAATTGTTCTTTGGAGAGAACTAGAATTAAAGAGAAAGAGGTTTGAAGTGAGAAGAAAGCCAAGGAAAATAAAGAGACTTAGAGGATAAACGATTACTGAGAAGGGCTGCACAAGGAGGGCAGTTAAGAACTGTGCTGAAAGGAGATTCGACTGGCATGGTTCAAGGAAAGTGATTTTTCAATATTTCTTGCTGAGAGTACCAAAAGTGGCTTTCGGAGAGGGAGACCTTTACAGCCTCTTCATCAAGAAAAAAGATTAGAATTCTGCAGAAGTCACTATGATACAGTTTTTTTTTTTTTTATTTCTTGGAAGAAAGTGGATAATTTAAGTAGGCATAGTTGAAAGACTTGACCAAACTAAACATGAAACTAAACATGGAGCGTAATTATAGGAATTTGTCTAATATTTCTTTCAGATCCTAGGGTCTGGCTCACAGTAGGTTGTATTGTAGGCTGCACATTCTGGAGAAAGACTTGTTAAAAAATAAGTAAAAACATGCTGTCTTCACCAAATTCAGAGAACATGTACGACTGGAGGTGAAAAGTTCCAAGAGAAGTGAAAAGAAATGTTGCAGACAATCCCACAGGCTAATCTGAAACTAAACAAAATGTGTTAAAATGGGATTGGGATAATCCTTTCAGTCTAATAAGAGAAGTGATAGATATGGAGGGCCTAAATAGAGAATGATTATCCACTTTCTCTTGTAACACTAAAATATGGAGACCGTTCAATGAAGTGTAAGCCAAGAGGTCTAAAACAAACTAAAACAAGTATTTTTTTCCTATAATGTGTAACAAAACTTCAGAACTTTTTACCACTGAATGTGATAGTCAGAATATAAACTGATTGTAAAAGAGATTAGAAAAAGTCATGGAATAAATCTTGTCCACTAAGGTCTAAATGCAACATCCAGCTCAGAAGTTTATACACTTCTGATTCCAGAAAATGTGGAAGTAAATGAGCAGGAGCACTATCTTAGAAATCAAGTTTCTAACTGTCTTTTCCTATGCATTTGCCACTGGCTACTGCCAGGGAAAGATTACTGGACTAAACAGATAGTTTGGTCTTAACTAGCATGAAAGATATCACACATTAAAAAGAGAAATGGTAGAATGCTTTTATCAAAACAAATTGGCAAATAGGGAAACAGAAAATTCTTAGAGATTAAAAAAAATTATTTTATTCAGCTACTGTTTTTCATGAAGAAAAGGTTCCAGTAAACACTACAGAACTGCTACTGTGCAATTTTTCCTCCTTGGTTGTGGTTAGAAGTAATAAAGCTGAAATAAGTGATTAGATCATATACTTTCTATGGATTTATCCTTTGTTGAGGAAAGAGCAGCGGGTTGCTTATGTCTGTTACAAAAATGCTGGTCAAGTAAGATGGGTAGCAAAAAGTGACCATCTGTCACATGTTATTTTAGCGTTAACCTCAGTCTCATAAAATGGGGCCTTCCCAACTCTCCTGTGGCAGTGTAAAGCTATTTCAATTCTACTCACACCCTCTGGGCATCAACGTGATTTGGAAACCTAATAAAGTAAGTCATCAAAGAACAACCCATGTGTCCAGAATTTGTATTACTGCACTATGGGGAACCCAAGCAGTGCTATCCTTTAAGACATATGTCTTTTAAAGTGCCATTTAAAGACAAAGAAATCAATGTGATTTTGGTGGAAAGTGCCAAATAAGACGAAGTAAGAAGAGGTACGCAGTATGCTGATAGTGCACTAAAGTGCTTCTCACAGAGGAACAGAAATGTTGCTGGTTGTTTCAGCTACTCAAATCAAAGAAATAAGCCTGAGTCCATCATTTCTATATTCAAGAATGAAGAAAAACAAGCAAACAAAAAACAACAATCAAACCCAAGTTTTTTCCTACCTTGTCCTCACATTTTTAACTCATTTCTAGGAAAAAGAAATATTTTACTTCTACCCTGCTCACACTGTGTGAAAATTAAAAGAACCTTTGTCCATTATCTATAGAATACTCTTGGAAAGCCTGTTAATAAGAAATTTCACTTGTAAGCAAGAGATCTGAAATAATCTTGTGCTGTGTGCAATAGTTGCTTAACATCAACACATAGGCTTAGACTTTGGTAGTTATGTGGACTTCATCATTTTGGCCCAGTGCAATTATTATTTTCATCCTGAGTTGTCTATCTAATAAGGATTAGAGAAACCTCGTCCTCACAATGCTCATTTTCATCCATCAGCTTTAATGAACACTTATGACGACCAGGTCCAACGCTGTGACTCTTCTGGGTGTGTGAGAGTAGATGAGTTGAATCCTGTAGTACTGTACCTTTTTGATCCCACAGCATGTGAAAGTCTCCTTGTGTGACTGCTTAAGAATTCAACAGTCACTTACTTATTGAGCACTGACTCAGTCAAAAATGGATATAAACATGCAAATTTGTGTAGAAGGAGCTCTTTTCAGTTGTGCCCACTGGCAGGACAAGGAGCAATGGGAACAAACTGGAACACAGGATGTTTCATAAAAACACAAGGGAAAACTTCTTTACATGAGGGTGATAGTGCACTGGAACAAGCTGCTGAGAGTGGTTGTGAAGTCTCCTCTGGAGATATTCGATACCCACCTGGCCCACCTGTGTAACCTACTCTAGGGAAGATGCTGTAGCAGTGGGATTGGTCTAGACGATCCCCAGGGGTCCCTTCTAACCTCTGTGATTCTGTGATTCTGTGAAGTGAGATGATTGTCAGGCAGCCAGGACTCTCTCTTTCTCTGATCATTGCTCGTATCTCTTTCTTCCATTTGCTGTCATTTTATCCAATGAAGTTCTAAAGATCTTAACATTTGGAAGAATCTTTCTCTTCCCGTGTTTCCTCTGTCACAACTGTTATAAAAAGGGATACTGTTAATTTCTTTTAAGGTAAAGCCCAATAGTCTCCATGGCCTGTCACTACTGTAGCTATTCTGTGACAGGAGGTCCAGATCCACAGCCATTTCACCAAGGATGAGGATAGAAGAAGTATTGGTAATTAAGCATGTTCCAAGCTTTAAATGACCCTTTAGAATAATTGACTGAGAACTGAAAACAAGAACAGATCTGTTAAATAGGTAACTTTAATTCAGTACAATCCTGAAACAGTCCTCAAAATAGTGTTCCTCTATCAATACAAATTTGGCTATAAATCTTTAATGAAAACATGTGCATCCTTCAGTTTAACATTATTATACCTGTACTTTTTGAATTCATTCATTTATGAAGAAGATCAAATTCTCAAGGAGAGTGGTTGAGCTCCTGCATTCCTTTTGTTGAATACACAAACATTTTGAAAGGAATATATTCTCAATTTTCTTCATAAATATTAAAGGCATATGTGGAACATGGCTAGAGCTGAGTGAAAATGCAAACTCAGCATTCAGTAGCTTTTGTTTGAACTCTCCTGGACTTTCAGATTCAGCAGTGATTAGAGTAGAAGAGCAAATATCTGGATTTATAGGTACTTTTCAGTAAAATTTTCTAAAATTCCTATGTATCCGATGCGTCAATAACTAACACAGAAGAAAATGCTATAATGGAATTTTATTCCAAGATGGAGAAATGTGACAATTTTGCTATGTTTACTTCACAACCATGGAAATGTTTTCGTGGTTAAACAAAGAAAAACAGCACTATGCGAGTGTCTGGTGTTCCTATGTTTTTTTTTATGTTCATACCAGAAGTTTTACAGTGATATAAGAAAAGCTGTGAAATGCTGAACCTCTCTTAAGCACTATGTTTACTGAGACCGTAAACTCTAAACATTTCATAATCTAAGAAGCTGATATACAATTTGTCCTGGGTGTTTTACCCTGTCAGTGGAGACCGATTACTGTGAACTGATTGAAAGCCTACTAAAGTCAATACGGGCCTTTTAAAGGACATCAATAGGCTTGGAATAGGTTCTTACTTCAAGCCATTTGTGGCATAGGAAAATGTTTATGCTTTATCAACACAAACATGTAATGTTTGAAAATCACAATTGCCCAGAAGTAGAGTTTCTGTGTCACAAGACAGAAACAGTGGTTGGATTTTGGAAGATATCCAGAAACTGGAAGAGAAAGAAAAAATATTTTCCAATAGATGGGCTTTTTTTATTTAAGAAGGTTTTTTCTTTGCTATTAAAATCAATCTGGTAAAGGTAGATTAACACACAGGGAGCAGAAAATGGAGTCAAATATAATATGATGTGTTTGAGTTAGTTAAATTTATGCAAGGGTTGAAGATTGGGAATTGGAAGTAGGTGACCACTAAGTTCCCTTTCAACCTCAGACATCCTATTTTATCATACTTCTACAGCATTGTTTATTCTACCTGTATCAGTGGCTGTGGCTTTTTCCAGTCATAAATGATCAGACTTAGCTGATTAAAATAATTCATTTTGCTGTGGATAATAAGAACAACCTATATTGATAGGAATTTCATAGTTGAAACTAGATTAATCTAAACATTAAATTTCTCTCTGTGAATGAATCATGTGGAGTACTTAAGAGTGAAATAGAAGATCTTATGACCCTGACATACTACTGCTTGATCCACAGGCTTTCAGTTGGATCTGTTCTCTGGGAGCGAATGCCTTTTTATACCTGTCCAAGCAAGGCTGTCAACCAACTGTGAACTACTGGGTACTCCAAACACTTATATACTATACATAAGGTATGCAAACTATAGCATAGTTTTTAAGTGTTCTCTAGGGTTTAATCCTAATAGCGGTACAGGAAGCAACTGCCTCTACTCTCTGTAAATCTTAAATCTCTGTAGTCTGTAGTATATGACCAGTACAAAGTAATTTGTACAGAGATATAGAGAAAGTGACAGTCAAAATAAGGAGGGAACTCTCTTTAATAGAGAGGGAGTTTTTTTCTACCACCTTTAGAAGTTTCAAGCAGTACTGAACAAAACCTGAGAAATCTGCTAAATTTAAGGATTAAAAGTAGGTGTTTAAAAATAATAAATGTTTGCATGTTTATAGCTTTTTTTTATAACCTTTTTTCATCTGATTAAACTCTGCTGCTTTAAAAAGATATTTAAAAAGCACATTAAAATCTAAAGCAGACAATCAGAAATATCTCTGTGATTATATTAAATTGTATGTGGGAGAACAAAAGATTAACGCTGTTTTGGAGGAAGCAAGCCAATTGTAAATTTAGCCCTGCAGCTGATTCCTCAAGGGCATTGGCACGTGCCACTGTGTATAGCAAAAGGAACATGACCCACCTAATGCATGCATGATCTCCATAATGGAAAAGAAAAAAGGCTGAGGTCTAGAGAGGTCTAACAGAGGGCAGGGACCAGAATTTTGAACAGATGGTATTCAGGGGCCCACTGTCCGCTTGAAAGCCAGGGAGTGGAGAGAATAGGCAGAGAGTAATTAGCAGAAGGTGATAAAAAAAAAGGGCATCCAGGATCTCCTAAACATCTGTTTAGAAGAATAAAGAGTCTGGTCTGACCCTGAGCCTTAATGATCTTAAAAGATACAGTTTAATTGCTTAGAAAAAAAGTACACACACTCCATGCTGAGCTGCAGCGAGCCCTGTTTGGGGAGCATTGCAGGATTTTGTGTAATTATTAATTTGGTGTATTTGTTTTAGAAAGATTATACACAGCATTAAGCCAATAAATGAAGTGGCTATAATCAAAATGCCAACTGTATTTTCTTGGAATCAGCAGGCTCTTAACAAAAATTTGAATTTCAGATAACTTACAAATTGATAATACTTGCTCTGCATGTTAAAATGGCTATTTTGCCTCCTTCTTGTGTGTTGATGTGGCTACATCTGCCTTCCTTGCTATTTATTTACACAGGAAAAACTTAGATCCTGAGTTTGTTTATCTGGTTTAAAGTATTTTGTGCTCCACAAATAGCTGCTAATTACACTGTCAGAGACCTGATTGCAATTGTCATTGTTTACTACTGACCTATTTACTTAAAAATTACTGCTGAAATTCAACCAAGGAAAATGCTGACTCACAGTAAGGTTTTCTGATACTTTTTTTCCCCCTCTTTTCCATTCTAGCAATAATTCAATACCAAAGTCCACAATTAAAGTCTCAGAAAATGTTTACACACTAGATAATTCTTTATTTCCTATTATCTTTTTAAAACATCATTTATAACAACTTAAAATAATCTTTTTTTCTCTTTAATGTTTCCTGCAGTGAACTGCCTAATTCTCAGTTTCAACCTTTGCAAACCAGCAGTTGCATTGCAGTAGAAAGATGAAGCTAGTGATTTTCTGGAAATATGTGTTTATATGTTAGTGTGAGTGTATGTGTGAGATCTGACCTTGTGGAATATTTTCATTTGCATTCTGAAAGAAAGCGTAAAAAGCACTTTGAGAAAATCACAGGTGATGCTAAAATGGAAGGTGCTGTAAACATTAGAAAAGAGAGAAGCAGGTCTAAAGGGAACTGAAAGAGGTAAGAAACGTGAGAATAATAGTGTGTGCCCTAAGGAGTTTGAAGGATAGGATGATTAGTAGATGTAGTACAGGTGAGGTAATTAAATGTGCATAGTTAAAGGTAGGTAACGCATAATGCATTGCAGAGGGGGGTTGTCTCTTTGTTCAAGATGAATGAAATTGCCTTAGTATTGCATAATGACAAAAATAAGTACATAAGCATTTCAGAAATCTAGCAGATATTTGATGGCATACATGAAAATTACTTGAAGATTGTTATGACAGAAATTTAAGGATTCTTCATTAAGCACGGTGCTGAAAATAATGTTTGTTCCCATTTCAGAGCTGAATGTATATGAAAGATTCCATAGAAATGTTGCTTCAAGACCATCGCTTCAGACTTTAACAGCTAGACTTAATTTAAGCCTACTATATTTAAACTAATCTTGCATGATAAGGACATCATGAATACAGCAATGCTATGTTCACTTTTCTGTTAAAAACTTTTATTTGCTAATTGTTTTGATAAAAACAAAACACACACATGCACATACACAACAACAGAACCCAACACAAAAAACAGTGAAATTTTACTAGATTTTATTTCATTATTATTGAGGGCCAAAATACACTAAAGAAATATCTCTGAATGTGAGAAGCTTGCTAGAAAAATCTTGACCTATACACTATTTCTTTCAGATTATATCTCTGTAGCAAATAAAATAATGGAAATAGATTGGTAGCTACGAACTGATCTTAGCAGAAGTTGGAGAACATTCCAAGCTCTGCTGTGCTCTTCTAAGTACATAGTATAACACATTAGTAATGAATGGAAATGTGGGTTGCACAATGACTTGTTAATGAGTCTTCAGCACAAACAATGGAAAATAAACAGGAAATTTAGCTATTGGAAATGTTAATGAACTGAGAACTGAATTTCATATTTTCACCTGTGTGGATACACTTCTAAAAGCTTCTTTTCCTTCTTCCATTTGTTTCCAGCCTGGGGAGGAATTCTACTTGGGAAACTGCAACCTGAGACGAGAGGTGCTATGAAATGGTGTGAGCCACACATTGGAAATGAGGTGCAGGTCAGACTGACAGACTTTGTAAAAGAGACCACGTCAATATGATTAACACTTTCTTGCACTATGCCCTTTGGCTGAATGAGGTGATAAATATAGCAGCACAGTTTTGTACAGCAGTCAGTACAGAAGCGCATCTGCACCAAATGCATATTTGATTCAAAGTTACACAGACTTTTTTTATTTTATTTTTTATTTGTGGTTATTTCTTTTAGGAATTTTATTCTTATCCCAAAGATCTGGAAAAATACCTTTTGTTTTTCTTTCTTTCTTTTTTTTTTTTTCCTTAAGAACTGAAAACTGCAGATCTCATGTAATTACATAGTGGAGAATCCAAGGCATAAAGAAAAATACAAGGAATAGTGAAACACAGAGAACTTGGGAATTTGATGGCAGTGTAGACACTGTAAAAGGGCAAGAAGAGAATAGACGCCAGCTCCTCTGTGTAAATTCTCTCTAAATTTTCTTTATGCTTTGTGAAGTCTCATTTCCTTTATATATATGTATATTTTTCTCCCCTGCTAATCCAAAAATTGTTTCATTGGCCTTAAATAGTCAGGTTATGTTCTAAACCCTAATACAAAAATAATTTGAAACTAATGATATTGAATTTATTTGTTCGTCCTGCAGTTCAGTGGCATAAGTGCTTTCTATCACTTGGACAAATTTGCCTATAGCATCTGATTTCTGCTGGAAAATACCATTACTGTGATATGTCTTTGCTTTTGAGTGCTGTGAAGATGTATTTCTCACATGCCTGCTGTATGAGTGATTGGATTGGCAGCTATAATCTTTATGAACTTTGTAGTGCTTAGATAATGATCAACATTTGTGGTGAAAAGCACTTGGAATATATTTTGGTACTTACAAGAATACTTCAAATGATGAATTGCAAGGCTTTGATTAAAAAAAATAAAATGTAAGAGGCCCTGATTTTCATTTTCCATATGGTCCCTCTACATCACATTAGCAGTGAGCAGTTACTTTTGAGCCTTGCTCTACTTCCAAGGCACTGGTAAGGGGCATCAATATAAATCTGCTTCAGATCATCTTGGAACTCTTACTTGTGCAGTAATACATGTGAAAAGATGAGCATGGCAGAGGTATACACCCTTTGGTGTGTTTGAAATAGTTGAAGAAACATCTTACTTGTGCGTGTGATTGGGAACTCATTGTGGGTCAGAAGAGCCTGTCTGAGAAGGAGATGGGGGGTGGGGACCCCTCATCTGGGTCTGAGGCTCCAGGGGTGAGCAGAGCAGGAGGAGCTGAGGTTTGCTCCTGCTCATCTCCAGGAGGGGGCAGTTGGTTGGAGTACCTGTGGCCAGGTGGGAAGCAAGGAGCTGGCTCCTCGGAGTCACCAGCAGTAAAGAAGTGACAGTGCTCTGGGCACCTCTGATTAGATGAGACACTCTCAGCTTAAAAAGTAGGTTACACATAATTTGCCTTCCCTAATTTCATTTAAAATAAGTGGGTCAAATTCAAATACGGCAGGCAAGAGGTAGAATGACTGTAACTCGAACTGAAAGGGACATCATCTGAGTGACCTGTGGCTGTGGCTCACATGGAGGGGCTTTTGAAGGATTTTTACACTTAGTGTGAATGGGCTGCAGCCTGAGATAGGGCAGTAGATGAGAAAGATGCTAGCATTAAATATTAAAACACAGATGATGTTTGCACTGTAGTTCTACAATTGGAATCGGCACAGCACTGTTCTGCTGTTGTTTTACACATATATATAATACATATTTAATTATATACAGCTATAACAGAACTTAATATTTAGCTAGGCAGCAGAAATATATTTATACATTTTCATGTAGCTGATGTGAATAACACTCAAAAAATATTGCATAATTAGGCCAGAAGAGGCAGTCCCCAGTCTGAGTGTAAGTTTGTCAGCTGTCCTTTTTCAGTGAAGGACCAGGATGCTAGAGCATTCCAAAATCCTGTTTAGGAGGTGAGTCACTACCTTTGCATTGCAAACCAGTTTAAATGTAGTTCCTGCTTACTCAGTGTTTGGACTTCTGTGTTTTCCTTACACCTGCTGATGACAGCACTAATCTACCTCAAAGGAGGAAAAAAAACTGAAAAATGCCTGCACTCAGAATTGTTTGGGATGTCATTAGTCATCAGAGGAAGGTGCAAAGTCTCCCAGAGTGAAGGTGTAATTTTGAGTAGTCCTTAAATAATCAAGGAAAAGCCTAATAAATTTTAAGTGCTGTAAAAAGAATTTGGAGACAGATAATTGAGATTAATTTTGGGGATTTAAGTAAACCAGGATCTTCATAGTCCATTTTCTAAGATTTGCTAACTTACTTCACCTTGCATTTTTAACATGTGTTTAAAGCCATATGATGCTGAATGCCGTATATTCCAACTACAGCACATGCCACTACCTCATGTAGCTGCGTGCAGCTTGCAAACATGCTTGGTTGAGTCCTGACATGTTGGGTTTATTTGGGGGAAAAAAAAAAAGGAAGTAAACCCATCCCACCTGCCGCTGGCAATTTATAACAAATGACTAAAGTCATGGTAACACATTTGCTAAGTTTAGACTAGGCATTAGTGACCACAGGAATAGGTGAGGTAAGAGTACATATTTTTACAGCTATGTATTTCTGTGGAATTAGCCAGGATGCATGATGTGATATTTATGCTGGCTGGTAATCTGGCTGCCCAATGATCCAGACTGAGTTACCTCTGAACTTCTGCTCATTGCCTTCTGCATTGCTGGTGCAAATGAGAAACTGTACACAGGCATTGAGACTAATGAACGCAGCAGACATATCAAGCTAAACAGCACCCAGAGGTCCTTGAGAACAAAGTGCTTGAGCCCCACAGAATCAAGATCTCTGGCTCTAAGGCACACCCTCTGTGTCCATAATCATACTCTTTTTTGAAAGAGATCTCTGGAAAATCACCACAGAAGGGACGTGTTTGCATCTGTACTGCACTTCTGTCCAGAGCGCTCAGTTGTCTTCAGTTTCCATGTCCTTGACCACAGGCTGTGATGAGCTATCCATGCTTGGCAAGGCCTGTGAAGGTCACTGCTTTCCAGCAGCATGAGATGCTGAAAACAGATACAAATGCTTTGCAAGGAGAAGCATTCTCTCTTTTTTTTATGGAAGGCATGCAGTGACACAGGATGAGAAGAAAGAGCAAGGTAAGAGCCAGATGTTCTGCTATATTGTTCATGTGCTAGTGAAACAACGAAAGCAAGGCTGAAAAGCGTGTGGCTCTGACTCCAAGCAGCACCTGCAGACATGGGAAAAGCAATGCCTATGCAGTGTTATTCTGGAAATATGGGAAGATCACCACTGAAGAGAAGATTTTGAGATGAAAAGGCAGTGTTCATGGAGCTCTCTGTTGAATGCCTCTGGCAAAGCAGCAGACCACCCTAAAATGCTCAATTTATCAATGAGAAGAAAGGCTTTTTCAGCTGGAAGGTAGCATCTGTGGACTTGTACTACTATGCTGTTGCCAGAAGTTCAGGATTGTAATGCTGACATCTGTTCTGTGACAGAGGAGGCAAGATTTATCTCTTGTAAGATTCTTTGTCCATGTTATCTGTGGTTCACATGCATCAGAAAGTCTCATATATTGATTGCTCATGGATTTCCTCAGTTGGTGGGATCATCGGCTGGATGTATATTCTCTGCTCTTCTTTATTCTTATTTAACGAGGACTGGTTTTCTGCTGTACTGAAGGCCACTGTGGTCATAAAAATGCTTTACTGCCATTCTTTGATTGCTTGATGACCCTGCCTCTACTGATCTTGCCTTTTAAGACAGTACTCTGCCGATGATGGAAACTACTGAAGGTTGGCCGTCTATCCCTAGTCCTTGAAGACACACTTTATTTACTGATGCATTTCCACATGTAATTATTTGCCAGCAACCTGGAATGTTTCCAGAATCTCTTCAAGTATTATTTTTATGATATCTGTACAATGGTGTTGAAATATATTTTTAGTCTGAAATGAAGAGACGAGATAAGTTGGTTCATGGTTCCCACATCAGAATCGTACTTACTTGTCAAGGCCTAGCAGATATTTGTGTGACCGAAGAGATGAAAGAAAGATGGAAACAGAAAGACAAAACAGCTGCCATTGGCTGTTAAGGATTATTCATCTGCCTCTGAGAACAAGGAATATCAAATTATAAGGAATATTCTGACATTTCTGTGCTAAGTGCTTTACTGCTACTTGTGATTTGACTTATAAATGCAACCCTGAGCTTCCACAGCCTTCCCTCAGGGCTCACCTCTGATCTTCCAGGTCCACATTTATTCATTCCTCCTGCCCATGGCTGCTCTCATCTGTAACTCTATTCATTCATTAACCCCACTTGCTTCCAGTTCTTTAGCAAAGGAGATAGAAAATTCTTGATGAATGAATGGTGTATTTGGTTCAACTAAAATAGCACTTTTGTCTTTAAAGAAGATATTATCATCCAGAAAGTAAATCTATGTTTTTTCTTTTCTTTTCCTTTCTTTTCCTTTCCTTTCCTTTCTTTTCCTTTCTTTTCCTTTTCTTTTCCTTTTCTCTTCCTTTTTTTTCCTTTTCTCTTCTCTTCTCTTCTCTTCTCTTCT
>PPHD01009062.1:8563-21060 GCA_002909625.1 Bambusicola thoracicus
AAGGAGAGAGAGAAAGAAAAAAAAGAAGTACAGAAATGGGAAGCTGAGGAAAAGTCTCTGAACAGGGTTTAATATTAGAATTATCTTTGACATCAGACAAAGGATGAAATGTAAGTAAAGGAACTTGACTGCACAAACAGGCTTTCAAGGTGAGGCTGGAACAGGCCCTGGGCTACAGGGGAGTTGGACTATATGACCTTTAAATATCCTTTCCATCTCTAAGTATTCTATAGTTCTATGATTCTATGACCTCTCCTCATCATCAGCCTTTGAAGATGTCAGGTTACTCCACTCACCATGTTGCTTTGGGTACCAGTTTATACACTCCTCATCCTAAGTGCTTCTCCTTAGAAAAGACACATAAGAGGAATGTAATCTTACAGACTCCCCTTCTGTGTCCTATCTGCCTTCTTGCAGATTTTCAAGGTAATCAAGATGTTGACCTTTGTCTTTTCCTGAAGAATTATCTTCAGCTGCTGCTTTCATTTTAGAAAGACTAGTACCCTTCACCACAGCAGGCATCATCATAAACTATTCTGATGGATTAACTCATCATACATCAAAAGAAAAATGATGTCATAAAGCAAAGGCTCAACTTACAGTTCATGGATCAAAATCTCCTATCTTAAAGATTATTTTGTTTTGTTTATCTTTATGCTTATCAGTTTTGGTCAGAAGGTAATCCCACCCATAGCTGTGTCAGTTTGACCTAGGGCAGTGGAATATATATATTGCAGCATGAGAAAAGGGACATGCAATGTGAGAGAGGGATAGGATTACCTGAAAATGGAGTTCTACTTCAATGTGCTTTTCTCTTAGCACAACTGGTTCATCCATTTATAAAGCTATATGTGCAATGAGACATTTAACATAGTTAAGCTTACGTGAAACTCCACTTTGTCTCCTCCTCCAAGTAGATATGGCAGTGACGAAGTATATTTATGTATGTAGAATCTATTTAGAAGGATAGCAGACTCTTTTTTCAAGTTGGGTCATTTCCTTTGTCTGCCTCACAGAACTATTGCATAAACTTCTGAATGTCTGTGGGCAGAAGTGGCGGAACAGCACGATGGAGAGTGAGGAGAGGAACACCTGGTGGTGGAAGTTTTGGTAGAAGATGCAAGACTGATGTAAGTTATTCTACCTGCAGACTTCATTCATGAATCTACAGTCTGAGAGAAAAGACCAATAGAAAAAAAAGTGCTTTTATTTTATATTGACCAGGTGGTTTTTGGACCACGCAAATAAACATCCACACCTTTGTCTAGTCCACGTAACTAAGAAGCACAATAAAAGTCCCACGACTTTCCAGCAGAGACATTTAGCTGAGACGTTATCCTTATTCCTCAAGTTGATGAGTAACAACTAGCTTTTAAGTCAGAAAGTGAAGGGGAACTTGAAATAATTCTTCAGAGCAGATCACACTTTTTTTTTTTTTTCAGGAAGAGAATGTTGCAGGTTAGCAATGCTTGCTTCATAGAACTAAAGGAGGGAAAACAAAACCAGAAAACAGTGCATCAGTCCGCAATGCCACCTGAGGTACACAATGAACTGAGGCTTGCATATTAAGAATAAGGGCCCAGTGTCTGCAATGACTTTACATAAGCTCTGCAAATGGCTTTTTAATTGGCCTAAGTGCACAGGAATGTATCCATGGGGTTCTGACCACTTTGGTTCCCTCCCTCATCACTAACCGGTGCAGTGCATCGTTTACATCCCAGATTCAGACTACAGCTCTGTCTTTTCTGGGAACTGAGCAGCATATCTGTGACTACCTTTTAGGTTGCAGCATATGATACTAATTAATGATGACATCTGTAAATTTATCAGGAATTTAAACAGCCTTAGGAAATCAGAGATTTGAATGCTTGTCCTTAGCAACAGATTACGTCTGGCTCTCCATTACGTGCTTATTTTCTATTCAAGCATTAGCGAGAATCACTAGCTCTTTATAAGAGTGAATCATGCCTTCAGTTTTCTCAAATCATTGGTAATCTTCCCTTCTGACCTCTGAGTTTTTCTTCTCATCTTTGAAATTAAACAGAACATGCTTGCATCTATTTTTTTCTGGTGTGAGTAAGCTGAAAGTCTGAATTCTCTCAAAGCGGTTTTGTTGCAGAGTCCATCTTGCACACAACTATTACTACTAATAAATTGCGTGTGTCTGTACGCCCGTATGCACATGTGCCTGCCTGCCTGTATATGTGAACGCACATATATGGAAATATATCTCACATATAAATGACAAATGTTTTCTTCTGCAAATCCCACTGTCTTCTATTTAGCTGCCATGCCCAAGGGAGGCAATTATTCAAGGTAATCTGTAGATGCAAGGAAAAGCAATAAATAGTAGTTACTAGGGTTTAAAACTGGGAAAACCCTGTCAGGTTACTCTGAGGAAATCTCCAGGCACATTAAACACAAAATGTGTGGTTTTAAATAACACAGCACAGACTTGAAAAGGGTCTGAAGGCAGCACTAGTCAGATCGTGGTGTTGTCATAGCAACAGGCATTGAAATTCAAAATATGAAGCACAAAATGGGGGTAGGAGAAAAAGAAGGGTAGAGAACAGAAAAATATCAAGTAATCATGAGAATCTTTAAAAAGAATATGAAAATCAGACTTTCATGACCAGTGATAGAAATAATTCAAATATACTTATTCTGCATCTTACTGCTTGCATTTGTTTACCTTTTCCATACAAGAGTTTGAAGATGCTTTATCCATACTGATAATCTCTGCCTTCTAACATCCCTCTAGGAAAGTATTAAAGTTACTATTTATAGAAAGAAATACTGAGGCAGAGAGAGAGGTCTGTTCAAGTAGAATGCCTATGGCAGAGGTGAAAAGAAGAAGTTTCTCTGTTTGCTCTGCTCTTCACTCACATGGTCTTCATTTTATTGCTTTAACATGCCTAGGTTTTATGATGTTATTCTCTAGTTATGCAATAGAAGAATCAGAGTAAATTTCATGCATTTTCATAATAGCGGTAGTAAGAGCACTCTATATCTGACGCAAAAGCTCCAGTGCCTTTCCACAGTGTGCGCAGGTATTAAAGTCCATCTATAGTATTTTGTTATAAGAATAATAATAGTAAATACAGAGAGAATAAGTAAAATAGTAAAACTTCCTTTTTTTTTTTCTTCTTTTTTTTTCTTCTTTTCCCCCAAGATGTACAGTAACACAGAAGAAGATACTCATTCATGTTTAACTCATCAAGGAGCCGCAGCAAATCTAACAACAGGAAAGAATTATTGTGCTGTTTTTGGGGATTAAGGAACCTTGTTGGTCAAAAACCTGAGATTACCAGAGATTTTTCCTTTCTATTTTTATCCCTCACTGGTGTCTCTTTGCAATATTTTACTCTACCTCTGTAACTACTTCTCTGTATTACTGATGTGTGTATAATAGAATTCTGAAGTATATCCATGAGATTTTTTGATGCTGAATTTTGCAGCGACTTCCACATTAATTTAGCATCTTGAAGGAGTGATAATGAGGAACTTTCCCTCTCTCGCTGTTTCCTACATTTTTATTTCCCTTCCAGGCATGTAGTATAATTTGAAGTTGCTGTCATTCTTGAAGTAATATAACGCTACAGTATCTGTCTCCTAAGAATAACTTTCAGGTTTTTCAAAATGAGTATCAGCAATACAAACCAGACAAGTTGCACGTAGTGTTCAGGAAGTTTAGGCAATGAGCAATAAACAAAGAAATTAGATAAAGGTAGAGAGGAAGCTTTCAAAATTGTGAAAATGTGCTGACTGAACTATGGGCTGGCAATGTACCAGAAGACTGCAGAAAACAAACAAACAAACAGACAAAAATACAAAAAGAAAACACCTACTGAAACCTAGAGCTTGACTGAGTGGAAGCAAACTCCCTGGGATTTCTAGGGTCACGATGACTCTAGAAGGACTAGATCTATTCTAGGGTCACAATGACTGAAAATCATCTGGTAATTAGGAAACTAGCAGAAATGAAAGCATGAGTTCACAGAGGATGAATAATGTGAGAGGTGAAGACGGAACCAAGGTACTACACAGAGTTTTTCATGTAATTTTCCTAGACAGATACTATTGCTCCAGCTAGTTTGACCAGGAATAACTCTGTCTGGTAGGTGTTGAGATGCTGTGTCACAGACCTCAGCATTTGACCAGGAACTCTCTGAGCTCCTCTAGTGCTTTCTGTATTTTGCAGCCAGGTCTGAAGCCATGCTTCTGTGCTACCACTGTCCATACTAGCAGATTCAAGGTAATGACACTGACCAGATTTACTTCAGCATAAAACTATGGATTTAACTTGAGTTGGACTGAACTGGGGAGGTTGGAAGACAGTATATTTGAGAATTTTGAGAGAACGGGCTGAAGTGAGATCTTTCATTTCCCTGATCCTCTTTTTCTCCTTTGGATACTTGCAGAGTTTGACTCCTCTGCTTCCTGAGAGGGGCAGAAGAGATCATGCATTGCGCTGAGTGGAGAACAAGAAGCCTGGGGTGGTGAAAACAGAGGACTGTATCTTCAGTCTGGTAGGAATAAACTTGTCCATTTTGGCTAAAAATTGCAGTGCAAATGTACGTCTAATGCTCTCCATGTTCTATTATTGGTTGAAATTTCTAAATAAAATGAACAATGTGAATTTCAAACAAGCTTGCATATGTCTGCACTACACCGCAGTGACTGTAGCTCAGGCCTACACTTTTTTTTTTTTTAATTCAATAAATGTATGAAAGGTTTGAAAATTTTAACTTACCACAAAAAGGAACCAATAATCCTTTCTTCTTCCTCAAAAAGCAAAGACAGTCCTTTGGTAATTCTAATTCTAAAAATTCTAAGCAGAAAATTAAAGGAGAAGTGCTTTTTTTTTTTACTCTAATACCGACGTATACTAGTTTTCATCTGATTTTAGGCTCTCTGGGAGAGTTAATTTACCAAACAACAGTCATCATCATAAAAAGGTCTTCTTGGGCCCTCTAAAAAGCTTGACTGAAGCTATCTGCCCAGTACAATAGGATATAGGGTAAGTCTAAACACAGCTGAAATCAGACCGAGTAAGGCTGTTCATACCTGCACTTTTCATAAAATCATTGATTATTTCAATGAAAATTGAGTATTATCATGTAAATTAATTTTTTATACAAAATATTATGATTGTAAAGTACCTGCAGGTAAAATACATCTTAAACCACCAGTGTTTTTTATACACACTGGCCTAAATACAAACTCTAGCTTGGGAAGCCTTGGTTTGGAATGCTCTGCCCACGTCCTGTTTTCCAGACCACTGTTGTCAAAACAGACAAGATAGAAATTTTCTATCCATAAAGTTTCCCCAAACCTGTTAATATAGTGTCACAGTAACACCTCAGCACCTAACTCCCTGCTGTTTTGTCTTGGTGCTGCTTGCTGCCTGGTCACCCGCAAGTGGCAGTGCCCATCAGGTATTTCCTCATGATTTGCCATATTCTCATTGTGTTCTTATCTAATTTCTACGATTTACCATTAAACAAACCACCAACTGTGTAAATGCTTGAAACCCACTGTACTTGCAGCTGAATGTTGTGATTATGCAAACATTCTGCTCCAGCTGCTAACGCCTGAACCGAGCTGCCTACCTCACCCTCAGGTGGGTTTCTTGTGCAGCAAAATTGGCTTGTGAGTGCATGATGCTAACAAGAAGACACACTCATTTTCTGAGATTGCTCTTAGGTGCCAGATTATGAAGGTTAAAAGTAGCATTAAAACATGTTTAGTAAAACCCCAACCCAAAGTAAGCTGTGGAGCACTATTTTTCAGTGGTGTTGTATGATTTATGCCTTTATTTACACAATTTATCTTCAGCGGGCACTTCTCGAAGCTGCCTTGCTCCCTACGGACGTTTCAGGACCGTTTCCCCCAGCCGTGCCGGCTGCCGGCGCCAGCCCGGTCAGGTCTGGGGCGTGCCCGTAGCATAGCCTCCGCTGTGCTGTGGGGGAAACCCACCCACCACCCTCAGGCGCTCAGACGCCGCACTAGCCCCGCCCCTCTCCTCCTTCCGCCAATCGAGTCGCCCTCTGAGCCGAGGGGCGGCAGCTGTGGCGCGTGTTCCCTCGCTGATTGGTCGATAGCCGCTGAGCGTCACCCAGGGGCGGAGAGCGCCAGGAGTGGCTGAGCGGGAGAAGGCAGCCGGGAGCTGATTCGCCGCCGTCTGTCACGTGGTACTGGAGGGGTTGTGACGCCTGCCGTGGCGGAGGGGCTCGGCTTGTCAGGTAGGTGGGTGCCGTGCGCGCCGCCGCCGCTGGTGCCCGCGCCCCGCCACCAGGGCCGGGCCCTCGGGGGGCGACTGCCCACCTCATGCCCGGTCTGGCCCGGTCGTGCCGCGGGGAGGCGGAACGCGGAGCGGGTAGGCCAGGCCCAGCCCCAGCCCGGCCAGGCGCGGGGCTTCACCTGCGGGCGGGGCGGGGCGGACGCCGCTCGCGCTTCCCTCCGAAGGGGCTGTGGCGGCATCCAGCCGCCTCCCCCGGCCCGGCGCGGGGCGGTGGCTCCGGTTCCAGCCCGCCCGGCGGCGGCGGCGGCGGCTCCGCCCCGCAAGGCAGGAGGCGAGGCGGGCGCCATCCCCGCCCCCGCCCTGGGGACTGCTGCCGGGGCCGGGGGGTCTGGCGGAGCGGACAGGAAGAGGGCAGCGCCCGGAGGCGGCACTGTCGCGAGCCGAGGGTCAGCGACTGCCGTTCCGCTGTGTGTCCCCCCCGCGAACGCCGCAGTCCGCCCCACCGTTCCTTGTCCCCCTCCGGCAGTGCCTTGAGGGCTGGAGGCTTCTTCAGGTTCGGTTTCGAGGGCGCAGCAGGCACTTCTTAAGGCTGCAGTGTGTGTGTTTGATGTTCTCAGAATCCGCTCCAGGCATATACAGCGTGTCAGCTCCTGGGCTTGGCGTCTTGGGGGGGCACGGCAAGCTCACGTGTTTGTGCATGGAGATGAGGCACGCAGAATGGCGTTAGCTGTTCTTTTCCATGCAGGAATGCTTCTTTTCCATTGAACGTACTCACTGGTGCGGGCGCCTCTGGGTTTGTTGCTCTTTTCAACAACCCGTTTTCTGTTCTCCTAACAGGAGAAAAAGGAAGTGGAACCTCCCAACGGTGTGACATAACTTTCCCACGCTCTTTAACAAACTTCCTCAGAACAGCTCTGATGCTCTGCCGTATCTCGTTTTCAGCATCTTTGAACTAGTTGCAACATGGGCCACGTCTGAAACTCCTTTTTTTTCATTTTCAAGACCAAAAGAATTTAATGGGTATTAAGTATACTGAGAAGGTCATACCTGTTGAAGGTGTGTTTTCCAGCCGAGATCACTGATGCAGTGTGCTGTGTGTCTTTGGAAGGTGCCAGGAGGAGGGAAGTTGATACTTGCAATCTGTCTGCAGACAAAACAGGTTGCTACTGATACACGTATTATGGGATGAGTTATGGTAATGATTACTGTTAGTGTGACAAACACCTGTGCCCTCCTTTAACTAGTTCGGTTTTGATCTGTTATGGCACACTGTCAGTGGTGCTGCAACTTAGGGATGTCCGATTGTGCAGTGTTACCCCCAGAGGAGCTGAGCTTCGGCGGTACATCTTAGAAGGGAAAGATATATAAGAAGCCCTGTACGTGTAAGGTTCCTTTCTGACTGACCGAAAGATCGGTAAGGCCTTATGTTGCATCAGGGGAGGTTCAGATTAGATATTAGAAGAAATCTCTGAGAATGAGCGGTAATGCATTAGATAGGCTGCCCAGGGAGGCGGTGGAGTGACTGTCTCTGGAGTCATTCAGGAAACATGCATGTGACACTGAAGGGCATGAGTTGACAGTTGGACCAGATGGTCGTAGAGGTCTTTTCTGACCATAATGATTCTATGATTTTATGATTTCATTATCACCAAGATCCTCAGAATCATAGAATGATTTGGGTTGGAAGGGACCTCAACACTGTCTAATTTCATCCCCTGTGGTGCCCTCTCATTCAGGCTCTATTCAGCCTGACCTTGAACAGCTCCAGGGATGGGGCATCCACAGCTTCTCAGGGCAGCCTGAGCCTTTCCTGCTTTCCCACAAGTGTAACTTCATTCATTACTGAATCTCTCAGGAATGTTCTCCTTCAGTTGGCGTTTGGACTGCTGTGTTAAGCACATCTGAAATCTCTGTCACTTGACTGTGAGCACAGGCTGGGGTAGGGGATGGGAGGATTCTAAGGCAGGGTGATGAGAGGGAAAAGCAGGCCTTCCTTAGGAGGGGGGCAAGTTAACACGTGCTTCACTGCAAGGAACACAGGGAAGCAAGAGCAAGTGACTGTGTGCTGCGCTGTAAGCAGGTACTGCAGTTTTATTTCTCTTGCTGAAGGCGTTCTGTGCCTGGGTTGGTGCTTCACAAAGCATGCAGGAGGGTTCGCTGACAACAGGCAGGCTGGTTCTAGGCTCCAGCCCTAGGCAGGCTTCCCGTGGCCTGTGCAGTGCCTGTTCAGAGACCCCACTTCCTGCCTGCTGCAAGGGGAGGTGGGCCGTCCTGTTGGCCCATGGGCTGGCAGCTGGCCGGCGCTGTGCCTTACAAGGAGGTGGGCGAGCTGCATGAGGTCACCGCTTCGTAGGGAGGAGGATTTTCTTCAGCGTGTGGGAAGTGGGTCTGGAAGAGGAAGGGGGAGTCTTTGGCCGAGGGGAGGGAGGGGGAGCGGCAAGAGGAGAGCTGAAGTTAACTTCTGCGGAAAGTAAACTGTGTACGCCCTCTTATCTGGAGATAAAGGAGACTGCCCTGTAGTACTGCTGAGTTACATTTTTCATGTATTTGCATTATAAACACAGATTTAGATAACTTGAGCAGGGAGGATTATTATGCAGGAGAGGGAGACTTGGGATGGTTGGGTATTTGCCTTTTAATTAAGGAGTAAAAGTACACAAAGTACTATGTGCGTAAATATGCACATTTCTGCTGTATTACATTTGCATTAGGTGACTGCAGTGTTGTGGAGAAGATATATTGTGAGAATTATTAATAGCAGATTATTGGAATTCGTGACTCTGTTTTTGGGTTTTAAGAGAGGATGGTTGTCTTTATTTTTGAGAGGTACACGTGTGGTGGTGCATGGTGCCCAGTGCACAGGAAGTCTTGTAAGTGCTTAACATGCAGGGTGTATCTATAATTACTTACTTTTTCTTTAAGGACAACTTCTTGTGACCAGGAATTTGGATTGCTGTTGTCTCATATCGTGAAATCACGTTTCAGGGTACAGCTGTAATTTTTTTGAATCGTTTTGACCAGCTCAAGTGCAGAGTTAGGTTTGTTTCGAGTGCAGTGAGTCTGAAGCAGTTTGGATTTTCTCAGTGCTGGGTGTCTCTCTGATAAGTTCCTGGTGAGTTTGTGCTCAGTGTGGTTATTAGTCTGAGTGACTGAATTATACTTCATCTTCTACTTCAAGTCTCAGACCACTGTTTTATCTACAGTCACCGATTTCCTTTACATTACTGCCTTTCTGCAGTACATGGAAAGTGCCAAATGGTTTAACTTAGTTTTTAGTTTTCTTTCCCACATCTGAGCTTGTTACTAACTGGCTCACTATGCACGTGTACTTGACACAGCCAAGCACGGAGACAGCTCCTCATGCTCATTGCTGTTCTGTGGCTTGGTGACTGTTCTCTTGCCAGGGGTACTTGTTTGCCAGAGCTCCTCATCTCCCAAATGTATTAATCAGCTTGAAAGGACATAGTTCTGGTTGCTTAGTCATGTCTGTGTTGTGAGTTTGCTCCTTGAGCAGCAGGGATATTTCGTTAGGCTTTCTGGTGTCGTTGCGCTTCTTTTCTGCTGAGGGCAGAGATACTACTTGTGCCAGGACTCGCACTTAGTTTCTTGCTTGGCTGAATGTGGTGTAATAGCAGTAGCTGTGTGCTTTGAGACGTTCCTGTCATGTATGGACACAATCACATGAATCTTTCTACTGTTACAGGAAAAATGTCACTTAGGATATGCTTTGCAATACTCCTTTCGCGATAATGTAATACATTTGGAACTACAGTCTCATTAGGTGTCAGTAATGAAAGTATGCAATGAATAACTACTTAACTGTTTATAATGTTAAGCATTTTTCTACATGGTGTTCAGATCTTGGTTTGAAGACTGTCCTTTCACAAGGTCTTTTGAAGTTTTCATCATAAAATCTTAGTGCCTCCAGCCTTTATTTCATGTTATGGTTTTGGAAGCTATTTATTTTAACTGGAGAGGCTGAGGCATGAAGAGATTAATACTTAGCATCAAAATAAATTACCACAATTAAGACCTAAGGAAAAATCAATTATCATTTAAATAGAGGCAACCTGTGAAAAGTTTATAAATTGTTTACTGTTATGCGAAAACTCTTCAACAGAAGAAGTGGAATCTAGAGAAATATTAATGTGTATTAATCACAAATCATTTGGTCCTTGAAACTGCCCATTAAGAAACTGGGAGACATAAATTTACAGCGATCAGTGTGATGGCACTGTGGAGATGAGCCCCTCTGACAGAACTCTGAATCATCCCCAGAGTTCTTCATCCTCTAATAAATGAGTCGGGCATTTACTGGGGATTGTAATTACATGATCACATAACGGATGTTCCATTTTCATCCTCAGTTTGTTAATCGTTTAATTTCACTACTTGATTTGTCAGCTCTTCTACTTTTTTTTTTTTTTTCAGCTCTGTTTATGCGTGACTTTTTGCTTTAGAAAAACTGGAAAATCTGATTCCATACTTCTATAGCATACTGAAACTCACATTATCGTATTTACATGGTTTGCAGTTTGTACTGAGAATGGCAGTAGTAGGTTGTTCATTTTTTCTCTGAACAAAGCAGCCTGGACTGGAGTACTATGAATATTATTTTCTGAGCATTTAATGAAGGCAGGAATGAGTTTATTGAATATTTGGTGTTTAATGCTCAGACAAGTAACATGTTAATAGTATTTCAGACAGTGCTGAGTAAATAAGTTTAACCTCTGTGACCGTATGAACCATTAAGAGTACGGTCTTAGTATAAATCTGCTTAGTCTTTGAATACTTAAAGCTTCTCTTATCTGCCATGCAATTTTATGCAGGTTTTTTTTTTTATTAATTTTTTTATAATGAAATGTAGTATATTGCCACTAGGTCTGTTAAGATACAGCCTTTGCATATATGTATTTTCTTTTATTTTTTTTCCCCTTCAGGGAATATCTGACTCCATAGCAGTGGTTTCTGCTTGGAAATGTTCGTTAACGTATGATAGTGCCCCCACTAAACTTGTTCCAGAGAAGGGGTGCAGCAAATAAGGTGCCTAAATTTAAAAAATGTGGAAGTGTGAACAATTCTACAAAATGCTGAATAAAGGTATTAAAAAAAAAATAAAAATGTCCTTTCATTTCAGCAGACTGTTGTGACAAGTGCTTTTGTAGCCAGTTTCAAGGAAAATATTCAGCTTTGGAGTGCCCTTCTACTGACAAAAAGCTAAAAAGCATTGAAGCAGAACACACACCTGCTTTTTGCTGGTGTGAGCTTATTTGTTATGTGTTAAAAAGAAAAAAACAAAACACACACACATAAAAAACAAAAAAGAAGCAAACAACTACAACAACAACAACAACAACAAAAAACCCCAAACCCACTGTGAATGGTGTACTTTTTCTGAATGAGAGTTGCCTTTCCATCATTTCCATAATATATATGTTTGCTTACCAATTCATTTCAAAAGATGTGGTAACTGAAGCTGAGCAGATAAAAGGAAATGCTTAATTTGCAAATGCACAAGAATGTTAGCAGTTGAAAGTCAGAGAAAAATGGATTTGATGGATGGGCCACTCCCTGGATTGGCTGGATGGTTGCGCTCAGAGAGTTATGGTTAGTTGTGCAATGGTCATGTGGAGACTGGTGACGAGTGGCATTCCTCAGGGATCAGTGCTGGGGCTCGTGCTATTTGACATCTTCGTAGGCGGCAGTGGGACTGAGTGCACTCTCAGCAAGTTTGAAGACAACGCCAAGCTGAGCGGTGCAGTTGATGTGCTAGAGGGATGAGGTGCTATCCAGAGGGACCTGGACAGGCTTGAGAGGTGGGCTGGTGCCAACCTCATGAAGTTCAACAAGGCCACGTGCAAGGTCCTGCATCTGGGTTGGGGCAATCCCAAGCATAGATTCAGGTTGAGCAAAGAATGACTTGAGAAAAGCCCTGAGGAGAAGGATTTGGGAGAGTCAGGTGATGAAATATTCAACATTAGCTGACAATGTGCACTTACAGCCCAGAAAGCCAACCATATCTTGGGTTGTATCAACGGAAGAGTGACCAGTAGATCGAGGGAGGTGATTCTGCCCTTTTGCTCTGCTATTATAAGACCCCCCACCTGTAATACTGCATCCAGTTCTGGAGCCCCCAGCACAAGAAGGACATAGAGTTGTTGGAGCAGGTCCAGAGGAGGGCAACAGAGATGATCAGGGGGCTGGAGCAATTCCTCTACAAGGACGGGCTGAGGGAGCTGGGCTTATTCAGCCT
>PPHD01009063.1:2201-21058 GCA_002909625.1 Bambusicola thoracicus
TGGTAACATTAATTTTATTTTCAGAAAGAAACTATTCAGGTAGCATGAGGAGGTGATTATGGCATGCAACCACTGAGAGATGATTACGGATTTAAGCTCTGTGGTATCAATTGTGAGGATGTGTAAATAAAAGAACACTGGTTATGTAAGGGCATTTTTTTTTAATGGTAAAGATAGATTTCCTGAAGATGAGCTGATCATGCAATCTGTACTTGGCGTTCCTTCCTCACTAGAAATATCAGATTGTAATTAATGCAGGATTGTGAGGCTGGGCATCTCCCTTTTTTAACAAGGAGATGGAATATATATTACGTATATATTTTACGAAAATAGTTCAGAAAGAATAAAATGGCAGAAAGAAATCTGTTTGGATTTAAGCAAAAAATATGCTTTTACAAATGGCAGCTGAGCAGAGCATAAGAATTAATGTTTTTGAATATGCTTCAGAGAATATAGGTTTAAGCCAGGAAAATTTCTTGATGAATCGGTAAAATGGAATTGTGTATGGTTATATCCAGGATTTGTAGGCATTCTTGAGACATAGAGGAGAGAACACACTGAAATAAAGTGTAATAAAAATTCTTATCCCAGCTGGTTTTAGAGGAACGTAGTATCTTTTTAAAAGTGGAAGTACCTTACAAATCTTCATGCTTCCAAGAGCTTGCTGTTTGTACCTCTCTTGGGTAGATAATTGAGCATTAATAGTGTAATTTTACTTTTGCTTTTCTCTCTTTATGGAAGCTTCATCTTTATTCCAAGGAGGAACATTGAGCTCCTTGGAAAAAATAGTGGAGTGTGTTAACATGCTCTTGTTCTAGAGAGTGCAGCTGAAGCACCAAAGGAGCTCTGCGTGTGAGGAAGGTCCTTTTGGAAACCACAGAGGCTGATCCTTGTTCAAACTGCTTTATGACAGACCTGTTTTCAGGGGATGATAGGGACAAGGAACTTTTAGTCTGCAGAGCATGGTGAGGTTCCTGTAATGATTTTTGTTAGCCTGCTCTTTTCTGCAAAAGCTTCTCCATCCTCATCAGCGAGCCAGCTTATTTTGGTGTACTAAGTGATGTTTTTTTAGCTAAAGGTTATCTGTCCCTTTCTGCCCACTTTCCTGATACTGCTTGTATGAGAAAATTCAGGAGTGTAGATGTTTGTTTGCTTGCACGTCTTCTGTATTTCTATGCTGTGATGTAGATGAGAGGTCAAGATAAGGAATGAAAATTATGTAATAAATTGCAGTGGAAATGCTAAGTCATGGCCTGAAGCAGTGATGGAGCACCTGGTGGGAAGGTAGGGCCAACCCAGAGGAGCTCAGGTGTATGCAATGTACCTGAGTGACCAGAAAGGGGTGGAGTCAGGATCCACCCCTTCTCAGCCCTGATTTAAGGGTTGCCAATGGAGGTGAGAGCATCTCTTGCTGAGGATCCCTGCCTACCTGAGACCTTCTAGAGCTTAGTAGCTCTTTTCCTTCCGTCCTTCTGTCCTTCCTTCTGTCCTGTATCCATGGTTGCTGCATTTGGGCTGGCTCTCTTTTGCTGCAGCCAAAGACTTTGCCACCCTGCTATTACCATCCTATTATAATGTTGCATAAATAGTGTTCAACCTCTTCACCAGGACCCCTAAGACTACTTTGTAAGGCTTCTTGCCAGCCACCATTACTGCTGCATGCGTTTATTCTTTCTCAGCTGCAGGGATCTGCATTTGCCGTTGTTGAATGTTGTGAGGTTTCTGTCAGCATATTTTCCAGCCTGTCAAGAGCCCTCTAAAAGGCAGCTGTGTCCTCTGCTCTAGTGCTGCTTAAAACTGTATTTTGTAGAATTGTAGAAGACTCGGTAACCTTGGCTTTTGGTCAGTTCTTGCGTGGAGTTCCTCTTTAGCTCTATGTTTGTGAAGAATGGCTCTAAGAAAGAATGATAAACAACCATATCTTAAAGGCATCTGAATTTTAGCATCTTACTGCACTGGAGCAGGAAGAGAAACAAGTTCTCCCTGAGAGAAACACGTATGTGCTAAAATATTTGTAACTAAACATTTAAGCTTATCATAAAAAAGTGGTTTTTTCTTTTTTTTTTTAGTCAAGCTATTGTTTCTGAATTGCATTATTGTCAGTGGTGCTATAGCAAATCTATACCCAAGTAAGAGTTGAGTTAAAAATGAAAACCTGCGAGCTGAAGGGTGGGAAGTTGTGAACTATTAATCCAAGAAATAGGCACTGCCCAATTAGAGCTATCTTGGAAGTTTTACGTAGTGGAGCAAAAACTGAAGTGTAACAGGCTACTGTGGACTTAAAGGAATTGTTTTCAGAATCTAAGGAGTTTTTTTCTTCTTTTTTTTTAAAGTATTACACAATCTAATGCCTTCGTGTCTTGGGAAAGCCACATTCTTTTCCCAGCAGACTAAAGTATGACTTGAAGTCTTAAGGTTTTGCTTCCCCTGCTCTGTTGTAATGCTTTGTTATCTCACACTCACTGTTCATTTAAAGGGCAGTTAAGGAAACAAACAAAAAAAACCCAACAACACAAAAAAACAGAGCTAAATCTTAGTTTGTATTGGACGTTAGTACAGCAAGCTTGTAGCAGGTTATCTTCTCAGATACTACAGACCAAAGACTTCTTTTGCATATTCTTGCTTCAGAAGACAGTAGGCTCTCAGAGTTTTTAAAGGAGCAAACTTTGCCAGATGTTTTGGAGCTGCAGTAGCTCAATTTGTCACTCTCCTGCTATAGTAAGTGGTGGTGTGAGGTTTTCAAATAGTATTGAGTTAAAAAAAATTCCACTGTGTTGCGTTATTATGGAAACAGATAAATCGACAAATTCTTGTAGAGATGTACTTAAAATGGCAGAGTAATAATAGAAGATCCACCTGAAGAAAAGATGAAGGTAGCTAAATTAAGCATTCCTTTAACTTCCTTATGTTAACAGAATGTGTTGCAATCTTGTTTTATGTGATGGTCCCTTACTGCTGTGATGTACGTAAGGGTAGTTATCACAGTGCTACATACAGAAACAAAAATCTCCTTAGCAGAACTGAGCAGATGACTTTCTTTGATGTAGCAGTTAACTGGAATCCAACGTCCTCTAGTATATTCTATTTGAGGTTTATTATCATTATTTCCTGTACCTACCAGATTGTGTTGTGGATGAAGAAATTTTGGGAATGCTGTTTTAGACTCTGGCTTGTGCTAACTGGTGCCAATCCACTGTCTGTTGGCCTCCTGCCATCCCTGTTGTCTGATGTGGGTACCTTTCCCTTCTCTGGCATTTGTGTTGGTTTGTTTGTAAACAGAACAGCCCTACTCCCTACCCAATGAGGGGCTGCCTGAGGTATGTGTCGGTGGTGTGCCATGGGTGGTGTATCAGCCTGGCTCATGTGCTGTGCTACAAGGGTACAAGCCAACAGTACCAGTTCTCAGCTGAATGCAGCACAGCCATGCCTTGCTACCTGGCCTTGCCTCAGCTCAGCATCCTCTGCTTTCTGCTGTGTTCTACAGAGCGATGTACCTTAGCCTGTTATAAATGACGGACTGCTTGATTTGTCCTGATCTTTGCTCCAGGTACAGAAATTCTGTAAATCTGATGCATGATATGCTTGATGAAATCATTCTGAAACAAGACTGCTTAAAATATTTCCCTTTATCTTATTTTTTCTTTGAAAATACACGTCACAGTGCATGCGGGCATTGAATTTTGTCTTTTTCACTGCCTTGTTCCGATGGTGGCTCGTGCTTGGGAGCCTGAGCAGCTTGCTGTCAGGTGAACAGCATGTATTATCTCTGCTTTCAGCTGCTAGCTCGTGCTTTGGATCCAAGTTTGGATGTTATGCTTACTTTTCAAGCCTGCAAATTGCTTTTACTTCAAGTTGTGTTTGATGAATTATGCCCTGTGTGTTGAAACTTTGATAATTGAAGAAAGTTTCTATATGAAAAAGTCTGCTAAACTGTAACAGTGAGAGATGGGTATGGCGTGAAAAAGAATTTGGGAAATAAAGTTTGCCTTGCCATACGTACCTCTTCATTGATTTCACCCTCCCGCCCCCCTCCCAAGTTGACAGACTATCATGCAGTTCCACTTGGTCCTTTTGATGGTTTTAGGCTTTCTATTACAATATGGCCATGGCAACTTCATTATATGTTTGAAGAAATGTCTTGTTGAAAACAGCAGAATTCATGTTTTTAATAACATCTGCGGAACTTCTTCATATGACTTCAATGGACTTCATCATGTTTCTTTCACCAAATATCACTTAAAGGAACAAAGTACCGTAAATTATTTCAGCACTCTTATTTTTACGACATCATTTTATGACACATTAATACACGCAAGTGTGCGTAACGGATTTTTCAACCTCATACCTCTTACTGTAGATAAAGAACTTGGCTTTTTCCTCTGGTGTATTCTGTTTATTGGCTCTAGTAATGAGGCAATCCTTTTGTGGAGCTCCAGCTGGTCCCGATCTTTGCTGCTCATTTGAAAAATCCTGCTAGCTGAGGTAGTGTGGTAAAGTTCTGCTTGTGTCTTCGCCAGAAGGAAGAGAATGGAAGGTTTCTGGAGGAGTAATAACTCTATTAGAAACAATGCATGTTCAGGAGATGGATTTAGACTTTAAAGCTACTTCATCTGTGATGTGGTATCTGTTTGCTTTGCAGTAAGTATAGTGCTTAAAAACAAAGGATGCTGCTGGTTTGTTTTAATCTTATTGTGAACCCTCAAATTAAGATAGGGTCAGTCTTTTCACTCAGTGTAATCTGAGTCTGATTTGAGAAAATTGGTGTTAACCACTCTTCTTACCATAGTAGAGGTAGAATTGCCAAGACACGGTTAAGGAATCTTACTCACTCACTCACTCACTGCTGCTTTTGGCTTTTATATCCACGTGCAAGAACATTCCCTTGCTCTGTCCAGGAAAGCCAAGTTGTGTAGACTGCGGTATTCCAATATACTACAAGTTAAGCTGCTCCTGGGACTCATGCAACCTTTCTGCATTGCATGGGTTAAAGCTTTCATTTGTGTTTCTGTCAGCTGCTGTTTTTTTTTTTTTTTTAAAGCAGACTGATTTTTATTTTTGCCCCCTTTCCTTTCCCTTTGAATGTTTGTTCTTACAGTCTTTATTAACGTCTAGAAATAGGGTGTGTGGTAGTTTATCTTCAGTTTGATAAAGTCTGAAGATTGCTTCCTTCAAGTAGTTGGTGACTAATCAGAGATAGTGTGAAAATGCAAATTGATAAGGTGTTCAGGTATATTTAAGCAGAGATGGTCAATAAAGTGAATATGTAATATATCAAGATGCTCTTGATGTTTATTTTCTGTGTGTTGTAATCACAGTGAAACAAGTGGTGAGGCATTGTGCACTTACAAGGAGCACAGACTGGTATGAAGCTCATGCAATTGAGCAGGAAACAGCAATGGCACTGCACTCAGGTTTTGACTCTTGTTCTTGTCTGCTTTCTCACCTCTGAGACTTAACTGTCCCCTTGCCGCAGTCAGCTTAACAGTTTTCTGTTGATTAGAATCTGGTTAGGAAGGCTATTTCTAACCTGGTCTGTCAATGGTCTGGGTTACCTTATGCTCTACTGAACCATTATAAAAAACTCCAATTATTTTGTTGGAACTGGGTTAAGGAACAACTACAAGTGCAGTTGCCATGGTGTGGTGTGAGGGAGACATCGACCTTTTAAAGAGCAAGGTAATGAGCTGTTGGAGGTTGGATGGCAATTCCTTGTTTCCAGGATAACCTGAAAAGTGTGAATACGCTATTAATAGCCTTTAAGCAAAATCTTTCCAAGCTTGGTCATCTTTTTCAATCTCAAACCAGTTCTTAATCAACAGAGGCTTGATTGATATAATCTATTTGTAAACCAAAATCTATGCAAATGCAGATGCAACTTAGATTTCACAGCTTAAAAAGTTACATAGTTAGCTTTCTCATAGATCTTTGTCCTTTGTATCTCGTGGAAGGTCAAAAATATAAAAAGCAAGATTTTCAGAATCCTTATCAGCTATTCTGGCCGTTTTTAAATTACTGCTACTTGTAAGGAAATTACGGAGCCTTTGAAGTCACATTATCATCCTGTTTGCAATGTAGAGCCTCTAAGAAAAGACAGAACTATGGAAAATCATTCTTTGGTGGACCTTTGGTGATGCCTCAACTGCATGGATTCTGCAGTTGTCACTGACTTTACAAAATGAAGGATACAGATTGTACAGAATCGGATTGGACACATAGGGTAGTTGCGTTAAATTATCTATCCCTTGTCTAAATACTCTCTAGTGTGGTACTTCCTATTTCTTGGCCAGTTCTGTATGTGAAGCAGTGTAATTCTCCTATGAAATTCTGGGGATCAAAGATGATGACCATAAAGTTGTGTAGGAAGAATGCTCATGTAGAGGCAGAAAAAATAATAGGAACAGCTTTGTCTGGAGCAGCTCAGATTTCCCTGTGTTGTATGAAGAACAATGGGTATTGTCATTTAGTGCTGCATCAGAATGGTTTATGCTGCCATCATGAGGAAATCTGTTACTGCTTCTACACTGTGGTTCTTGTGTGTTGTGTATGATCTTAGAGAGTGAGTTTGCCTGGTATTCCATCTGTGATTTCTATCTAGGACCAGACATGCCACACATGAGGGAAATGTTTTCTTGGTCTAGAGAAGTCTATTTGAGTTCTTTTTGTCTTTAAATACCTCTAGAGCCATAGTAATTTCAGATTGAGCTTCTAACATAAACATTCTCTCTTTGCCAAAAGTGTCAAACATACGAAAGCTTGCTACGTGGCATTGTGTGGTTTCATACTTCTTCTCAGTGCAGGAAACCAGCCTAGCATACTGAAACTTTGGCTTCTTTCTTTCTGTACCTCCACTTTTAGATGACATAAAATAGTCCACAAATCATCACATGCATCCTATGTGTAATCTCCTATTCTACTTAAATGACATCATGAGTAACACAGATGGCACAGTTCAGAGTCCTCATCTATTAACTTGTAACTGTATCAGCTTTTCCGGTATATTGCTTTTTTTCATCATTTTAGTCTAAGGACTCATCTGTCTCCTTTTCCTTCTTCTTAAGGAAGAAAACCCTCCAGGTTGCATAGAGTGACCTTGAAGTAAGTTTGGGATCTTTAACTTGTTAAATACTGGGTGAAAAGAATGCTTGTTTGAGGCAGAGGCGGTCCTGTTCCGTGTGGGCTTTGCAGGACGTTTGTCAACTATTTACTTTTAGAACTGAAAAGTGACGGTAAAATGTTGCGTGCTTCTGGGTAATGAGATGATTTCAATTTTTGCAGAATGGTAAAGATAGCAACTTCTACGCAGATTGAGGAGAAAAACTCCCATTAGGAACATCTAGGATTTCCTACAGTCTTGTATTATTGCAAAGCAAACGAACAAAAACTTGTTTCGGAATGCCTGAATATGATAAGCAGATTTCATGTGATAGATAGTTCCCAAATTCTGAAGGTGTCAGTGAGAGGAGCAGCAGCAAAAGCACTTGTGGAGAGGGCAAGGAGTCTGAAAAGGGAGCAGGCAGAGACAAGACATTGGCCGGGATGGCGAAGGGGTGCTGGGAGAACTGGGAGACTTTGGGAAGAGAAGCAGTTGCTTGAGTGTCTGAAAGAATTGAATAGGGCAGTCTGAAAAACCTTACCTGTAGATGAAAAAATCCTACCTGTAAAAAGATTCTTGACAGCCAGGGCTTCATTTTACTGATAGCTGAATGTGAAGAAAAGGTATTTATGGCCAGTTCTGAAAAGTGACCGGGATGGGAAGTAGGATGCCAGCGGTCGCACGTAGTTGAGGCACTGTGGGGAAAAAAATTCATCGCCATCTGCCTCATGCAGTTTGTGAGAATGAACAATGTGGGAACGGGTGTCAGGTTGTGCAAGTAATTAGTGAGAGTTCTGGATAAAATAGAGTGAACGTTTGTCAGCAGCGCACAGCTGCCATGCAAGGGCTTCCCTCTGATGTTGCTCTGAGCCGTGTATGTGCTTGTTTCTATTTTTAATGTACCCCTAGGAAGGACTGTCTGGGACATGTTTGCTGCTGTAACATTATGTAAATATTATTTCAAAGCAAGACTAAGCTACTGTTGACTAATGAATATGATATTTCAGCTTAAAATATTTTGTATTAAACAGAGTTGAGTATTAGCTTTTAAACTTTGTGGGCACCTGCAATTAAATGTAAAGTGATTAAAAGCAAGCACTGAGGTAGAGGGGACTGCCACTTTGCTAGGTCTCCCTGTCACTTAGGTTTCAATGGAGGTGCTTTCCTAGCATTTACTCCTAGGAGCACTTCTTTGCATGTATTTTCATTTCTCATCCATTAGGTAAATAAGAAGTAATGGGAGTATTTCCAAACTTTGTAGGTTTTATTGCATCCTTCAATAAAAGAACTTGGTGGTTTTGTCTTCTTTACATCACATTTTTATTTCAGTCAAAACATTCTTTTTTTTTTTTTAAAGTGAACTGTATGTAAGTACAGTACATACAATACATAACAAGAGACCCCCTTGACTTTCTGCCATGCCTCACACGTTGCTCCTTTGAGCACTACCCAACTACAAAGGCACAGAACAACAAGGGTCACGGGAGCTGCAAAGAGCATTTCAGCCACGAGAGTAAACTCTGAGCAGCTCCACGGTGCCCCCCCCTCCCCTTCTGCTCCCAACTATGGGAGGCATTTCTGCTGTGCAGTCATAAACATGGCATTTTCACAAAGGCTTCTCTGTGTAGCAGCAGCATAACAAAACTGATGTTATGTACGTAGCACATCTTCTGGACTTCGACAGAGCTGGCAAACGCTATGTGGAGGCTCTCAAGGAATGTGGGTTGCATAATATAAAATTTTACATGAACGACGTTTTAGAGGAAAAACAAACCAAACCTTTTCTTGCAGCTAGATGTATTAGGAAGAGCTTTAAGGCAAATTTAATAGAAACAGTGTGGCCTACTTAAATTAGCATAAAATGTTAGATAATTATTTTAACGTGGGGTATTACTGAGACCAAATGACTTCATTACCGGGAGCAGTTACGGTGAGATTTTTGGTTGGTTCTCGAGGAAGTTTGTTACAGAAAAGTTCTAAACAGGTTGGAGTGGTTGGACCAGAAGTCATCCTGTGGTGAGCCGCACTTCGAAGGCAGCTTTAACAAAAAGAGCAGAGTAACTCTGGATACCTTGGTTACTTTAATAAGGGATCAGTGGAACGTTTCAAGGTTCTTTTAATAAATGTACTATTTTGCAAAGCAAAAGGGATGTTTTTAATTCATACATCTGAGGAAAAGTTTACAGATGTAATCCACCCATCTCAGTAAGGGATCCAGTTTTGTAGGGCCTTCCCTTAAAATCATTCCTGCAGCAACTCTTTCTGCTCCGCTTGGTTCAGTTAGTCTGAGGAGGACTATTCTTCTCGAAGATGATAATTAATTTTGCTTCATATAACCAGGTGATTAGCTGCTTCTAGATGGGAGGAAACACACAGAAAGTGATCGTCTGCAAATACAATTTTGCAAAGCTGCTGTCACCAGAGCATCCAAAGTTGTGTGAATAAGGACTAACGTAACAAATTCAAGTAACGCAACTGTTAAAACCTTGGCTTCCTGTTTCTAGAAATTATCTGGGATATAATATTGTAATAATAATAACTTCTCTGGTATTGAAATTGACTGCCTTTATCTTGAAGCATACACTGGCTGTGGTTGTATTTGGGCATTGAGAGGAGTGAGAGGTAATACCATGGTTGCAAAATGAACTAACACCAAATGCACGCAGCTTTGTAAGTTGCATCACAAGAGCTAATTTCCTTTTGTTTCTCTTCGGCCAGTTTGAAGCACTGACTTTGGTGTACAGACCAGTTGGAGTCCTCTTTCTGTGCCCTTTTTCTGCTGCCCGGTGGGAGGAAATACTGACAGTGGGAGGTGGGTGTTCTGCACTGCTGATTGCCCCTCCCCTTTCTTCCTTCCGTAGGCAGAAGGCGAGGAGGGACTGACGGCGTTAATGAATCTTTCAGCAAATGGGGAGAAGAGAAGTGTGGTTGGTTTATAATGACTGCGCTTCGTTTTTGAATACTTATGAGAATGGTTAATGACTGACTGAAGCTGATGGTCTGTAAACACTGCTATGAAAAGTACTGTCTTAGGTTTGTATTGGTGCTGGTTCCTTGCAAAGAGATTGCAGTGATTCTTTTGAAACCCTCTATTTTCTCCTGCTTTTGGGTACTAAAATGCCTCAGACAACATTAAGCTCTTTATACTGAATTCTTGCTAGCCTGTCAGCTTTAGATGTGCAGTGTTGATTTAGTACCATGTTTGTCAAAGTTTGTTTTGTGATTAGAATAACTGCTTGGAAGTTGAATGCTGTTATCTGGAATAATTTAGCAAAGCTACTGTGTCAGTGGATGCTGGGTACTCCTGGCACGCACTGTTAGCACTGCATCTCTCTCAGTGCTTGCATTCCTTGCTTGTGAAGGATCCTGACAAGAAAGGTAAGATCATTTCTTGGTCATTGTGGACTTTGCTTTCAAATTGATGATTAATTCTTATCAAAGTGAATAATTGTCATTATTTCAAAATGTTTGAGTATGTTTTGTTAGGAGGAGTGAAGAGTGGAAGTGTTTGTAATGCCTTGTAATCCAAAATAATTAGGTTGCTTTAGCAGTCAGAAGCTCAGTTAAAAATGAAGTCTTGCCTTGATAACCAGCTGTTCCTTGTAATGGTGAATCAAGGTTTTCCAGGTTTGAGTCTACTTATGCATTTTTTCTTGTAGTTCTTAGGAGAAGTAAAGCTTTTCTGGTGAAGGACCTCAGATTACTCAGATGTTGTAAGCAAGAATGTTTTTACAGACTTGAAGTTGTGTCAAAATATACTCAGTGATTTTAATTTGCATCTGGATGTTAGTGTGTGGTTTAAGCTATGTCCTACTTAGGTGCTTTGTTTTGCATAGAAATGTCTTCTGTGTCCTTGAAAAACATGTGGCCCTCTTCTCTTGCACACTACTAACTGAGTTTGGAAGTTTGCTTGCTTGTTTCTTTTTTTTTGGGTTTCCGTAGATCCCAGCATTCTTTCAGAGTTCTATGCAGCCTGTTTAGTCTTTAACAGTGTGACTGTGATTAAAATGCATACTGTATATTTTATTATTTCATACTTCAGTTTAATTTCTTCTGTTTGAAGATTGTGTATGATACTGGAAAAGGAAAGAACGTAACAGAATTTAAAGGATTCCCTGGTGTTACTTTTTGCAGAGATTAAAGTGACAGAGCAAAGGATATGCCAGAGTTAAATGAGTAAGTTCTGATACCAGTATAGAATGTGGATTTTAAGCAACTGACTGTTGCTCGTATTCTCTGAAATTTGGATATTCATACAGTGGATTTATCTCGTTCAGTTTATAGTGCTGAACTCCATGTGGTGACACAAGTTGGCCAAGCAAAGGTTAAAGTTGGGCTAAGCAAATTAAAATTCTTCAGTGCAATGAAAAAATGTAAGTACAATTAAAAGCGCCATCTGTCTAATTAAGCAATTACATATTTCTTCAAGGAGATTGGGGTGACGTAAGCTTGATTAAAACTACTGCCCAACATTTCTGTCTCATAAGCGAAAGGCGCCCTCTCTGCTTCTGGTAATCCAGGAGTTCCTGTGGGGACAGAGGGTAGAATTCAGTAGATAGAACCTGATGACTGACAGGTAAATTTGATTTTTCTTTTTTAGTACTCAGATTATAAAATGGTAAGATTATAAACAAACACTTTAACCTTGAACTAATTTAAATATGGGGTTCTCAAAATAATTTTGTAGCTTTGGGGATAATTTTGCCATCTGTCCTACGTCTGAAGCTTTATTTTTTTCATCCTCACAGTGACCTTCAACTGATTTTAATATGTTGAAGTCAATACTAAAAATATTTTATCAAGAATATTTCAGGTGACTTGTAACAGTGACATTAACTGAATGCAAGCCAGCTCTGACTTAGAAGCCTTAATTAGGAGAGCTTATTTTGGAATGGATTTCGTTTATCACTATGACCTCAGGAGTTTGTACACTTTCCATTTTTATTTTTGTCACTCCTGCTTTTTAGAGCCATACTGGATTCTACAAACTGGACTTGAAAGTGAAATGAATGTTTGGTTTTCTCTGTACCACTGTTCTCTAAACTGGTGTGTGATTTGAGCAATTGTCAAGGCGTTAGCTACAGTTGATCTGCTGGTGTGAATATATTCCTCATAGATATCAAGGCTGCCACCATAAAATGCCTTAGAGTTAATAAAAAATAAAAAAGGACCCTGTACGACAGTTCTCCTGTTCAGTAGACTTTGTCTTATTTATGCTGAAGACCATAAATAGTCTCAACCTGCTTTACTTGCAGTCCTACGTGAGCGCACTGCCTTCTTTGGAGCTTCACCCAGGGGCCGCAAAGCAAGTCTTGGATGCCGTTAAGTAAGCATCTGCTTGGTTGGTATTAATGAGAGTTGGATCTGTTCTACTGGGGGACTTACTGCATTCTGGTAGCTCAATTAAATCGAGATTTGTTAGGGTCATGGGAGAGAGGAACCCAGAGCTGTCTTCTAAATGCAGTTATTTTTAAAATTGCTATAATATCAGCATTCTGCCTTCTACGTATGTTCCTGGTGACTGCATTTATTTTGTCACTCTGGTACAGTTTGTGTGCATCCGTATTTAATGAAACATCACATTTCCTGTTAGCTTTTATCAAAAATGTATTCCCATAGATTTTCTTTGGCAGACACGGATTTTACATTCAGTTATTCTGCTTATTTTTGTTCAATGTTTTCACCTGGAAGTAATTTTTTTTGTCTCTATCACGTATAATTTATTTTTAAGTAAGATAATCAGGCCCTGCATTTATTTATTTATTTATTTCGTATGCAGAAATGTCTTCAAAAATGTATTTATGGCTTTGGTGGTTGTTCAGAAGAGCCATTTCAGTTTTCGGAATCCTGAATTCTTCTGTACAGCAGTGACTCCATAATTCTTGAGCAGTGTGGAATACCTGGTGATTCTGCAGCACACGAGATTTATATTCTTCTATTTATAAATGCAGTTCCCAGAAAATGGAGCTATCATGCCCAAGTAGTATCTGGAGGTAGTCAGTACCTGGTACATGTCTTAAATATTTTCCTGTGTAGAACTGTAGGGAAGTCTTGAACACGTTGGCCAATTAGATGAAGTTCTCTGAGGAACTGGCTGGGATTCTGGTTTGTTTGGGGCTGCTTTAGGGTTGTGAGGTTTTTTTTCTTGTGTGTTTTGTTTTGGCTTGATTTGTTTTGGAACTCTCTCCCCAATTCCTGGCCAGTAGGATGCTGGCACACTCCCCAGCCCTGCTGCAGCCTCCCTGTGCCAGGCTGCTCGATGCGCCCTGAGCTCGGCGCAGTGCAGCACTGCCCTTGGGTGCTGCAAGCGCTGCAGTGCTGGGAAGAGCTGCAGCTCTGTCCTTCAGCTACCCCATCCAAAGCCAGGCAAGCAGCCTTGACTGGTGAGATGCTGTCACTGATGTCCACTGCTGTGCACCTATTGCTTTTCTGCAGTGGTAGTCACTGCTGTAGTCTACCAGCGGGTGAAAGGTTGCTGGGAACGAGCGTGACAGTGTGGCTAGATGACATGCTTACTCCATACCCAGAGCAAAGGTCATGGGAGTGGTTTGGGCTGAGGAAGGGCAGCATTTCCTATAATGCTGAGGATGAGAACATCCTTCCAGAGCTCACTGTTAGCTTGCAATTCCAAGACATGTGAGCTGTTTATGTACACAGGTCTGAAATAACGTTTGTACATCCATCTGTGGGTAATGCTCAGGTTAAGCCCAAAAATTAGTAGTTTCCAGCCACCTGCAGCCCTGGTTTCAGCTGTCCTTGCTGTTGGAGAGCAAGGCAAAGTCACAAGGAGAGTCCTTAGTCCTGTCAGTGGCACACTCAGTGAATCTGCATCTGTGAGGTTTCACTACTTGTGCTAGGTTCATTTACAGCCCAGATATTCATCTTCTGCTCCAGAAAACATCTTGGTGTTTTATTGCTGTCAGGCAGTACTTTTCTTGTTTATCCTGCAAATTGGTGTGGACTGATCTAGCCATCTGCAGGGCAGAACAGCCTGGCTAAGAACATGAAATTTGCTACTTCTCCAAGTCTCTTGTGATGGGTTTGCAGACAAGAAGAAACACTGCTGTAGTTCTGCCTTGTTCACCTTTCAGTAGCTTCCAATTTCTGCAGCACAGAATCTTAGCATGGTTTGTATTGGAAGGAACCCTTAAAGGTTGTCTCGTCCAATTCCCTGTAATAAACAGGGACACCTACAGCTACATCAGGTGCTTAGAGCTTCATCCAACCTCACCTTCAATGTGTCCAGGGGCAGGGCATCTACCACCCCTCTGGGCATCCTGTTTCACTACCTCACCACCCTTACTGTAAAAATAGTTCTTCCTTATATCCAATCTAAATTTCCACTCTTTTAGTTTGAAACCATTTCCCCTTGTCCTGTCACAGCAGACCCTGCTAAAGAGCCTGTCTCCTTCCTTCTTTAGATACTGTCCCCCTATAGATACTGAAAGGCCACTCAGGTCTCCCCAGCGCCTTCTCTCAGGCTGAACAGACACAGCTCTCTTAGCCTGTGCTCACAGGGGAGATGTTCCATCCCTTGGATCAATTTTGTGGCCCTCTTCTGGATGTGCTCCAGCAGAACTGTGTCTCTCCTGCGCTGAGGATTCCACATCTGGGCACAGTATTCCAGGTGAGGTCTCAGCAGTGCAGAGCAAAGGAGCGTGATCACCTCCCTTACCCTGCTAACCGTGCTTCTTTTGTTATGACCCAGGATACAGTGGGCTTTTTGGGCTGTGGGGGCACATTGCTGGCTCATGTCCAGCTTGCCATCCACCACTACCCCCAAGTCCTTTTTGTCAGGTCTCCCCTCAGCTTGTACTGACAGTGAGGGTTGCCATCACCCATTTGCTGCCTGTTTTCTCTTAGTGGTTGCTGATGGGTGGATGCTGGCCATGCTGATTTGCTCATGGGTCAGCTGGGAACCTTTGGTCACAGTGAAGAGTTGTTTGGCTTCCTCCTGAATGCTTGCTGAACAGTAGAGGATCATACATCTGTTATCTGAAATCTAGATGAATGTTGCAGTTTATTGCCCTCAGCTCTAGCTCATGCACTTCCTGTCCTCGCTGTCATGGCTAATTGTCAGAGCGTGTGGCCCTCCAGCTGCCCTGTGTTGGTCTCTGTCATGCTTGGTGAGCCACTGCAGCACGGCCTGCTGGAACCTGGGCCTGGAGGTCCTGTGGGATGTGGTGGTAGCGGGATGATGGCAGTCTTAGCGTGGGAAGCCTGAGGAAAGGTCTGGGTTCTTGAGTATCCAGAAGAGAGTAGATGGAATGGAGTGGTAAGCTATTGGTAAATGGGGAGCGACACTGTCTGAGAAGAGTGGAAGAGGCAAGTTGCTGTGGCACCTCACTTGGGGCCCAAAGGCCAGAAAGGAATGCTTTCAAGTACTAGTCATGAACTGTAGGCAGGCAGAGCAGACAGGGGGAATAAGAATTATAAACAGAATCCTTGCCAGGAGCTCTAATTTTTTTTATTTTTTATTTTTTCATTGATGTGTAACTGGAACCTGGCAGAGCTGTGGAGGCTGTGCAGGACATGGCAGTATAGGAAAGGGAGCACATGGAGAAAATGTGGAGAAACTCCCATTTGTTTGTGAAACGCGCAACTCTTAGTTGTTCAGTCAGCTGTTGATTACTCTTAGACATTCTGATGTTTACTTCTTTTCAAAGATCTTAGTGGGATGGAGGCTGAGGATGGGTAACAGGCAGCCATCTTTATGTAGGCCAAATGGGATGCTGAGCTTAACAAGCTTGTCAGTAGGCCTTTGTGGGTAGTGCCTCCCATGTGAGATGAAGCTGCTTTAACAGAAAGGCACTGTACTGGAAATAGTTCATGGAGATGGAAGAGTGGAGGGAAAGAGGGGCTGGAGGAGTGGGAAGCTACTGAAAGGTGGACAGGGAACCAGGTATTAGGAGGATGGCTAAAGGGATGCCTGGAAGGCAGCTAGGTGGATGTGTGTTTCGCTTTGAAGAACTCAATTTAATGGAAGCCTGAATACAAACATCTTCACATATGCTGCCTGCTTTCTCTTAGAGGTTGCTTGTTTTTCTCTAATTTTCCTGAGGTAACCTACTTGAAAATAACAAGAAGCCTGCCTTTTCTGCACCTGCTCTTGTGACATTAATCATTACAGTTTTGTTAGGAAATTAAATGAAAAAACCTTCAGTCATTTCAATGATGAGTTACAAGTCCTGAGATGTATTATCACTGAAGCTAGTGTTCTGCTTCAGAAAAGAGAGAAAGCCATCCTTCAGCAACTGCAGTAGACAGTGATTTCTCAGGTGGACGTTTTCTCTCAATTTCTGGTGGGGTTTTCAAATCCTCTTTCCTTCCAAAGTTTTCACCATTTACCACCTCCGGATACTTTCATTTTCTGTGTGAATACCCAATTTATCTTTGACTCTCAAGTTTTGGATTTGTGGTGATGGTGTCCTCCATCGGTTACAGATTTGCTGTTCTTGTGCAGTGCTATTGTATATGTCCCTATTAATGTGTTTTCTATGTGAAATGAAAAACAACAAACAAAATACCACTATGTCTTCTAAGTACCTTTCATTATGTTGGATATATTTTATCCAATATTTTCTTTGTATGGATCACTTATTTGCAAACTCCATGTAGTTTTTTTCCCCCTACATTTCCTGTGTTTTTTTTTTTTTTTTTTTTTTCCTATTTTAGTGTCTGGAATATCTCTTTTCAGACAGGAAAAATATCAAATATAATGTATAGGAGTAAATTACTGCTTTATGGTATTGATTTTACAATAAATTCTGCACGGCACTTCATTCTATCTTTTTAATGAATACTAACATTTTATATGCATTTTGATATATCAGCACGTAACTGCAGTGTGCCTTGGTTTGATGGAGCTTATGATCTAGATTTTATGAAGTTAATTTAGATTCCAGTAATGAGGTTAGTTTCTCTTTCTCCTTCAATCTGCCTTTTAAAATTAAACTTATTTTCCATTAGTTTGCCAAGAATGCTACTTCTCTGAACCTTTTTAATATGTTGTTTAAAAAAATAATTATATCGAGCACTTCTCTCCAGTCTTTCAAGCAATTGCTGCTTTTTGAAGTGCAGCTACACCTCAGTTCCTCTATTGCATCCATTTTCATCTAGCATGGGTAAATGGTGGAACGGCTAGCAGGTCAGTTACTTTTAAGTGGTAAGGTCATTGTAAGTTCTGGAACACACAAATCTAATGCCTTATACTTACTTTTCTTGTTTAGTTTTGTTTCAGTGAAGTCCAAAGTACAATGCTGTGCCATACAAACCAAATGTGCTGGGTTTTTCAGAAGTTTGTTTATGGGCAGTGGAGTACAGGCACCAAATGCAAACAAACAGAACTGCATTTGGAAGGAAACCTTTTTGTCTCCTTCACGATGTTGGCTGGCAAGTGGAGGTGAGTCCCAGCTATAGACCAGTGGCACACGTGAAGAAGCGATGGGGGCACCTGATAATGTTGAGGTGCCCTCTGTAGGGGTTTTCTCTGTGGTCCTTACCAGATTTTCCCATCCCTCCTCTGTCCTGTGCCTCACATTCCCTTCCTGTTTCCAAGTGTGACGCTTACAGGTGAAGGATTTTGTGTCTGTAAAGTTCACTTTAAATTCAGATTTTGTTTGTGTATTGTCAACTTAGATATTCCCATCTTTAAATGCTACTTAATGCTGTTCGCCCATTTAAAAACTGTATTGTTTCTACCACATCTTAAAATGTAAATGGCTTTTATATTTAACTTGAAATTTCAGACCTAGAAGGCTTCTGCTGTGTTAGAGCTAGGAGCAGGAGGCAAAAAGAAGGCTCTCTTCTGAATATTCCCACACATCCTTTCCCTCAAATACTACAGCCGTATTATCCCTTCATAAATCTTTAATCAAAGGATTTCGATACTTAATTACAAAAAAATGTAACCTCGCATCATTCCTCTGTCAGCCAGTATTTTCCTTGTTATGTGGATAAGCCAGGCATTAAGGTTACTAAGTGATTTTTTTGCAGGATGGCGTGGCAAGTCAGAGGCAGGCCCTGATTTATAAGCCTGCAATCTGCTGACTTGACACTAAGCTGGCAGATCAAATGGGAGCCCCCGAAATCCTGGCTGGGACTAAGAAAAACCCTTCTGAGATGAGAATTATTGGATGAATATGTTAATGCTGGGATTATTGCTGTTTAGCAGGCACCAGATAAAAGGTGGGTGAATATACAAGATGGAGACCAAGGTGCTTTAGGGACACACGTACGAGGTGGCTGCAGTGCCTGTGTGTGGCAGGACATCTTGTGTGGCCTCATCCCACAGCCCACGTGGGTTTTGATAGCAGTGGGTTTTGGAATTCCTGCTCCACACTCTCTTCTTAGAGACATAATACTTCTAGTAGCTGTTTTTCAAGCCTGTTTGTAAAAGTTCAGCTGATACCATTTGCGCTTGACTTGCCTCGTGTAGTTTCTCCTGTACAGCAGGGAGAGGTGTAAAAATTCCTGCTGAGTGATGTGTCCAGCAGCGTGCACATCTATAAGCCTAACGGATACAACATTTACTTCTGTGGGCAAACCTCGCTGTGTTTGTGTTGTCCTGGCAGTTTTATGGGACTTGAGGAATTGGTGCCTGAAGCAGTGGCCTGTGCTATCCGCATGTTCGTGTGAGCACAGTCACCAACTGGTGGTGCATTCCTGTGTTGAAGCCGTTGGGAAACAGTCAGCTACTTGACTGATCTCTGCGTGATCATTAATTATCAGCGTTCCCAATTTCTTGAGCGCCAAGTCCTCGTTA
>PPHD01009064.1:0-12796 GCA_002909625.1 Bambusicola thoracicus
CTAGTATGCATATATAAAGTGTTGTGTATATTAACCTATTTTAACGTCAAGTCAGGAATACCAGTATTTGAATGTTAGTGCAGATTTAAAGAAAAATAATAATAATTGGGGTTTTATCACATGCGCATTTGTATGTGCAACCAGAAAGGAAGAGAGAGGGAAAGATTTCTCCCATGCCCCTCACAAGCCCAGATACTTACCAGCAAAGTGTGTTAAAAAGAGATCAGGGCATGACAATATGCTCTATTATACCTGTTTTGTGTATTAGTAATCCAAGTGTATATAACCCCAACTGCTAAATTTATCACAGTAATATCCATAGATAGATGCTAAACTGAGAAGGAAATGAGAAAGTCCGAAGAGTAACATTCTAAGCTGAGCACAACTGGTGTGACTCCTGGGAAAGTTACAGCAGCAGTACCATGAAAGATTGTTGAAGGCACTCTTTAAAAGATGGCAAAAAAAAAAAAAAAGAAAAAACCTAGTTTAATTCTGTGAAGCTAGACCAGACCATTTGGGACAGACAATCTTGTGTTCACTGGCCTTTCTTCAATAAAATCTAAACTGATTACTAAATGAGCCCTGAGCACTTAGAGAAAAACATACCTGAAGAATAGTATTTGTTTGTAAATCTACATTGGTGATAAAAATGCAAGCAAACAGAAGAGGATTTCAAACACTGTAGAAGATGAGTATAAATTAGTTCTTTTGTAAGCATAGTGAAGTGCGTAAGATGAGTTATGCAATTCAGTTCAGTATTTGCAGTATTCCCTAAGGTCTGTATAGGACAGATCCCAGACTGCCTCAATCACTTATTGAATCATCTAATGCAATTGATTGTGAGTGACAGCCAAAATTATATGTAGTTAGTAAAAAATGTTGTTGTATTTAATCATATAATTGTGCATCCATTTAGCTTAGCCCAGTAATCACAAGAACCCTTATACACAAGTAGCTTTACCTATTTGACTCAACTTGAGAAACCAGGAAAATTTGCTCAGAGGACACTTTCATGCAGAGAATTTGAAGAATGAAGCCTAGATATATGCCAGCAAAGTATGTTTCTATAATCCATTATTGTAAATGGAGATTGTGTTTAAATTAAGATTTTTGCATGAAGCCATCTTGTTTCAAAGTAAGAGTAGTAGCTTGTGTGGAAGAGACTATAAAAATCATGAAACAATTTCTGTTACATTTTACCAATTTAACTGTATAGGGCAACAAAAAAAGTTTAAGACAATGTTTCTGCCTAGATTCCAGCCTATCTACCCACTGAACCTTCTCTGAAATGCTCTGTTGGTTAATTCTCCCTATATCAACTTCTGAACCTATTAGTAAATATGGGATTTGAAATTTGAAAGAGGAAGTAAAGTTTGCATGTGCTTTGTGGTCCCCTAAGTTTCAGGTTAAGCAATCTAACAATATAAAACAGGGAATTAGATCTGTTCTCTGTAAGAGAAAGACATCTGCTTTTCACCTGCTGCATACACTCTACAGCAGCATCTGCTGGTCCATCAGTACATGCATTCCTCTGAACTCATGCTGTTCTTTGGAGGATGATGAAGAGCTGTGGTAGCTGGAGATGTGATGGGAAACTGGTGTGACTGTGACCACATGTCAGTAATCAAAAAGCTCACTGAAAATTTTTGCAGTTTAGTTCAACCACTAATTTAATGTAATAGTTTAAGATTAGGGCCATTTGGTGCAAAATCCTCTAATTGCAAACAGGAGGACATTCCACTTCAAATCAGAGCATGAATGATAGATCTTATGCTGTCCATTTGCAAGTAAAGAGTTTGGCGCTTTACATATTCTGATAGAAATCACAGGCCATAAGTCACAAAGTGAGCCAGTGTCTTTGCTCCTGCACTAATTGCTGAAACATATTTTCCAACTCAGAAACCTATTAATTGATTTAATAGGCTGGTACTCTGGAGATCTGACGTAACTTTCTGCTCTAATTTGGGCTTTTAAAGTTACATTGGCAAACATTTAACATATGCCTGTGCTGCAGACTGTGGTGAAACATCAAGATATGCTAGTTAGTTGGGCTAGCTTGGAAGCAATCTGTGGCAGTACTCAACTTATCCTCTGCTTCATTTCCAGTCCATCTATCAATTCAACACTAATAGATGTATTTCAGGGTGTTTCATGAAGTTCAACAGGGATCAAATCTAGTCCAGCATCAATCATCTGAAATCTGGCATTAAACGACCTGCTGGTTGTCTCCAGCTAGATGTTAATTGTCTAACCATAGGGACTCAAATGACTTTGTAAAGTAGGACAGATGGGCTCTGTAGTGATGAAGAGCAAAACAACTAGCAAAAAGCTGCAAGAAGCAATATTTGGAGAGTGATTCATCTAATCTAACAACAGAGATCTCCAATCTTAATTATTTTTATAGTTGCTGCAGAGTTTAATGTCTTTTTGGAGTGTGATTCATGTATGCTGTTTGAGGGATCGCCTTGAAGAGGCAAGTTCTTTGGTAGAAGGGTGTGTAACTGAAGTATCAGTTCAATTCAATCTAGAAACAGACTTCAGTATTTGGCCAGATGAATCCACTCCTGAAGTCCTTCCAGTTAAGTAATCTTACTCATTTAAATGTTGAACCAGTATATCTGTACTATAGCTTACAGATAAGAGAAGAAACACTGCTGCCTAACTGGGCCTTAGTTCCCTGCCACATGGTGTTCTGGGGATAAATACCTTCAAGAAGCAATGGAATGACAAAGTGTAGGTCAGATGTCTTATCAGGATAATAGAAGTAGTTGGGGAAATGATGGAAGCTCTCAAGCCCTTCTCAAGGACATTAATATGCATGACAGTGTGCTGACAGGAAACCTTTCAGCATCGCAGACATGGGTAGCGGAACTTTACTTCAGAGAAACAGCTGAGTTCAGATATGTCAATCTTAAGAAAAGCCTTATAAACTCATTCAGTTTTATTAGTATATATAAAGTCAAAAGAAACGTATGAAATTTCTTATTGTTAAGCTCAGCATAAAAGCAGAATTTTATGGTATTGGAAGGTACTTTGTGATCTTGCGTTTATAGCATTGATTTTTCAACCACAGGATAAACTGTTTTATTGCTCATGGAGGATGAAATGTGCGCAAAACGCCACGAGAGGGAGCTCTGGGAAGCAGTAAAGCTGTCATTTCTCTCAAGAAGCGGCGTGTTACTTTTGAAAGTCTCAGCTAAAGGTTGTGAAACTTTCAGAAGCTCACAGCATCTCACAGGATAAGCTCTGGATGCTTTACAGAGTCCAGCAGGGATTAAATGTATAACTGAACTCCTAGCCAGACTTTAAAAAAAAAATTATTTTAGCTGTAAATGTCTCAGCAGTCTTTGTCAAAAAATACAAGGCTAAATGTAGGTATTATGTAACCAGAGGGACACAATTTACTTTATAAAGCAATTAAAAGAGGACAGAAACTTACAGTCTGTGTCTGAGAGAGAGTAATGTCTGTTTAGAAATAGCTTCCTATCCAGAATAGCTGCCCTGTCCTGTAATATCCGGGTGGATAGAGAACACAGCCATTCATAACACTTTTCTTTATGGAGAAATAAAACCCAAGTTTTAAAACAGCAGAAGTTACAGAATTTGACAGATTCCCAGATCTACAGTTAGGCATATAAACAAAATCAAATAATTTGCTTTTCAAACTGCCTGAACAGCATGTCAAAATTTATCTGCTCCTTGTTTTTATTTCCTGTAGTCAGGTGAAGGCTCAGGCCAGTTTTTCATAAAAGCAGCTAGTTTTCCTGTAAACTGGTTTAAGAAGGAAAGAGCTTCATTTTTCTTCATAGAGAGAGCTAATTTATCCTAGAGCATAAATCAGTATTGCTCTAGACTATTCTAGGCTGGCAGTCTCTCTCTTTTTTTAATTTCTTACATCAGAGTGGATAGGCAAGGTTTTCTCTCAAGCACATTAATCAGAGGTGGAGTTTGTTCCTGTGTCTCCATGAGCAGAGTAGACCTGTATGAAAACTTCATTAACCTAATGCATTTGCTCCAACAGGCACAGTGATTGAAAATAACGGTATTCTTGGCTACTTACTGCATTTTAGCTTTGCTTTGAGAGGTGTTCATAGTACTTTCTTCATAATTCTTCATGGTGCATCCTCTAAAAACATCAAGGGATCTGAATCTGTCAGTAAGAGCTGCTTACCTGCTCAGGCTGACAGCACAGCAGCCATCCCTCTCTCTGCCTCCTGACAGAACGGTGCAGTCTTCTGCTGCATCATCCTCCAAACAGTGCAGCCAGATAGAGGAAGGAAAGAAACAAGGTTGTCCTCACATGACTCACGAAGGTTTTGTGCTTCAGTGTTTACCTTCCATAACTACTTCAGATGTCAGCTGCTTGCACTGGGCTAGGAAACCCGTGGTAGCTGCTGTTGTTTTCAGAGTATAGCACAGCTACAAAACTTATGATCCACCTCTTTTATGGCTATTCCCAATTTAAATGTATTTTTCGGAAGGAAACAGTATGTTTGGTTGCTCTATTGTACCCAATTACTCTTTCTTCCATCAACATCAGACCTGAAGGTTCTGTGACATTCTGCCCTCTGCCCTGTTGTGATTGTGACTGTGGTGAGATTTACAGAGAGAAACAGTTTAATGCAGACATGATAGCAGGAAAAGAAACTGAGGTTGTGTTTGTCTTGATTATTTTTTCCAAAACTGTAGTGAGAAGAGCTTCAAAAAACACCTGAGAGCTCTCTGAGAGACAGCATTTGGGAGCCAGGGGCTATTACCTTTATACTGGAGTAGAATCTTTGCTTTTATGTCATTGTTTCTGAAGTTTAAAAAAGAAAGAGAAAAGTTGAAGACAGTGAGAGAGAACATCAATTCTGAGTGCCTTTCTCAGGCAAAATTTTACTACGACTGTTGAAAGTTCATCTGAACAAGAAAAACTTCCAAGTACGGCAAAAGTAAACTTTAACTCCTGTAGTTTGAAAGTCTTTTGGCAAGAAAGAGTGGGGTCATATACTGAAGCAATCCATGGTTACTCAGCTTCATTTCCACTCTCTTCAATAAGTTCAATATGCTGTAGATGATGCTGTACGCTAAAAAGAGTGAGCACCAAACATAAAAATACATCATGCACTTCCTTTGTAAGTTGGGTTGTTGATTGCCTTTTCAAATGTGGCAGAGCCACATTAAGTACAAAAACACTTAGCAACATGTAAAACAGTCTTTTAATATAGTTATAGAAGAATGTGTGTGTTTTACTGCTTTGAAATTGAATTCCTTCCCAAATTCTGCCGTCACTTTTGTCTTCACTTACCAGAGATTAGAGACAACTGAAATCCAAATCTTAAGAACATCAAATTATGTCTATAGCAGGTATTGGTTCTCTTAAACCTAAGTGCACCTTGTAGCTGTCTCAGGTGGTTTTCAGCTGAGTACAAGCTGGCCAGTGGGCCAGGAAACAGCTACTCTGCATTCCAATACTTATCCCATCTGGAAAATAAGGGGAAAAAAAAATAGTGAGGCATGTTGCAGATTGCACCCATCTGTAAGATCATATTCCATTTAATACCAGCAAATCAAAACCAATTAACTTCTCTGTGGTTGTCTTGAGTATTTTTAAAAGGATAAAGATTAAAAACAAACAAACAAAAAACACCAAAAAACAAACAAAAATAGTTCTCTACTGTTCACTATACAAAGGTACATGAAGGCTTCTTCACCGTGTACAGGAACTGCAGCCAGAAACTCTTCTGTGCAAATGTCTGATTTCCAAATTTACCCCTATAATTCAAATCCCAGATCTATACAGTACTTCACTTCATAGCACTAAAAAAGTAATAATTGAAAGAAAGATAAAAAGATGGATTTATAGCTTAATAACAAATTAAAGGAAAAGAAAATAAAAGCATAAATACATCAATCTTATATTCAGTTTATTTAATACCATAGTAGTAAATACAGTAAGAGGTTCAGAATCAGCCAATGCTAGAGTTGGCAATATACAGCTGCCCTGGCAGATCAACAGCCCAGCAGTTGTTCTGGAATTCTGTGTGCTGCAAAGCTGAGAGGGGTACATGAGTAGTCTTCAAGGTCAATTTCATAGATAATGACAATACAATATGAAATGCACTATTCCTGATCTGGTAGAGCAGCCACTGAATAAAAGTAAAGTAACACTATGACTGAGAACTATATTCCAATATTTGTACTTTTAAAATAAAATAAGTAAATAAGAAATATTTTTTTTTCCTTTAAAAAAGCAAGGGCTCCCTGTTCTCCCTGTACTAAAATATGCTTTTGTTTTATTTACAGTAATATTAAGATTGTATAGCTTTTTATATACCATCTTATGGATGTGGACATTTTAAAATCAGTATTCTGCCCTGATCTGTAAAGTAATGTTAATAGTTTAAAATGCAGATAACATTCCCAAACAGAGGCAAGCTTCAGTGTAGCATCTCACTGAATTCCAGCTGTCCTCTGGAATGGGCAGGAGGCAGTAGTTCACTTTCAAACCACTTCCCTTTATAATTTCTGTATGAGCAAAGCACTTTCAAGCATGCAGGGGTAAGCCCTTATTTAGGTATGTCTACAGCAAGAGCTCTGAATGTCAACTGGCAGCATATTTAGACCCATCTGATGTTTAATATCCACATTTCAAAGCATAGCTAACATATTCTCAAGCAGGATTTCAATACCATCACAATGACTCAGTTGGAAAAACACAGGTCCTTAAAAAAAAACACTGTGCAGTTTAGGAGCATGGCTCCTACCAGCAGGCAGACATCAAATACTTGAACAGACAAATCTGCCTTTTAAAGAAACAGTTACAACTCAGGAAAACTGTTCTGAGAAAGTCATCAGCCTAAGATGTTGCACTGATCCTAGCCTTAAAACGGTTTCACTGAACAAAGATCTCACTGAAGCTGTCCAATGCTCACCCCACTACCACTTTTCAGTTCCTAACCTCCCCAGCGCTCTCTACTTTCTTTGATCACTCAAAACCAAAAAGATACTGAAACTGGAGAAAATACTAGTCTGTTTATATGCTTCCCTACTTCTGATGTCTCCACAAGGCAGCTTTGATGATAGATATGAGGGTAGATTTGGTGTCTAAGGCTTTAATTCTTATGAATATCAGCAGGTGTCAAACACCTTTAAACCATTAGAGGTCCTGAACTGTTCTTCCTTGCATTCAGTAAGAGTATTTTACTTCTCTTTAGTGAAGGAGTTCTTGCACAAAATAACTATATCTCAAGCTCTCAAGAGTTTGGCCAGCAAGACTGAGTTTATTGTAAATTACATTCTTTCTCAGCTGCCTCTAAAAGCTCCACCCATGACCATGTTGGTGTTGAATAAATATATAACACAACTCTCCTATGAAAAACGTAGGAGATAATGTTTGAAAGAAGCAGCTTAGAGATTAAGTGACATATCCCTAGCACAATAAATCTGCTGTAGAACTGGAGATAGAGGTCAGATCTCCTAGGTCTAGGCCCTGTCCCCTTGACCATATTATCTCCCACCTTTGGTTTATACCATCTTACTCCTCCAGACATCAATCTTCAGAGGAAGTTGACTGAACCCCAAGCGCTGCTTGTGCTCCACTATTTCAGCTTGTTCCTATTTCAGGATTAACTGTCTTTTACACAGATTTCCTTCTCTTTCCAAACACGTTGTTGATTAACTTGGCCATTGATTTTGATCCACTTGGTCTTCTCTTTTCCTTTGCCTTGAGATTTGAGGTGATACTCCTCAGAACCTTTGTGAACATTGCCGCAACTTCCTGATAGTGTTCTGCAGCAGACAATTCACAGAATTGGCACTTGTTATCCATTGCCAGCTTTTGACCTTCGTCCCAGCCAACTTCTCTCATGTGGCATAAATCCTGTTTGTTACCAACCAAAAACACTGATGACTCAACCATTCTAAAATAAAAAAAAAAAGTTTTAATTGGAGAAAAGATATGTTAAAATACTGAGTAGTATTCTGTGCTATATGTGTATGTTAAGAAGCATTGAAAAAGCAAACAAACGAAACAAACAAAAAAACCACCCAGCAACATATACCAAAAAAGCCAGCTTCCTAACTTTACCAAGTAGAGTTACAGCTTTCTATTGACCATAGTGAAACATCAAAGGAATTTCTATTCAAGGTATTCTTATGACATCTATCAGGAAGTTCTCATTTTAGTTCCTCTACTCCATTATTTCATGTACTTTTCATTCACTGTAGTTTTCATACTCTACGCTGATGAGAATATTGTCAGCTCCTGCAGCTGATGAATAAGCAAGGTGAATATTTTCTCAATTTCTAGGTAACAGAATAGAGTCAAAGAGATGTACTTAACACCAGTTGAACAGTGTAACTCAAAAGAAGACATGGGAATCCTAATTCCAAATTTTTGTTAGAATTACTCCTTCCAAAGAAACTCTGCTTAAGGAAGCTCAACAGCAAAACAACAGAAAAGACTTATTTTTTATTCAATTTCTGGTAATAAAAGGATTTCATTCTATTTATTTGTGTAAGCACCCCAGTGAACCAATACAGAGATACCCAGCAACACATGTGCTCAGACACTCTCTTACCATATGGTCACTCATGCACAAATGATGTTGGATTCACAGCTAAATGAAGCTTGGGGGAAATGCATGGTGTTAGATTCTTTGAATCCCTTATAGGTGCATCCCCAACATTAATGGGAACAATAGTGAGGAAGCAAAATTACAGGATGTATATGCCAGATTTTTACTTATCTAAGTCACAGGAGACAAATTTATGGCAATTATTTAAAACATACTGCTGCAAGAAAAGAGAATGAAGACCATTGTTCTCTTAGCTTTGGACAGAGTGAAACAGGTCGTAATTTTTAACAGTTTACCTTAATGTATCATATTGCTGGTATTATGCTAGAAGGATGCTGCCGGATTTTAATTGTTACTTGGATTCCTAGAGCTTACAGAAACGTTCTCAGTTCTTTTTGTTTGCTTTGCTGAAAGAAACAAAAATAATGACACTTACTTTTTACAAGCTCCTATGTGAGACTCTTGGATCCTGTATAGCAATGCTTTTGCAAATGCAAATGATGCTCTGTCACTGATGTCATAAACAATGATGAATCCATCAGCCCAGTGGAGCTCGTCTGTGAGGGAGAGCTTCCCCTGCTGCGGGTGAAAGAAGTTCAAATTCACATGCAGAAATATCATTACTGTTGTCACTCTTGAGTATTTTCTTTGTCTGTGTGAATGCAAGGATACTGTATCTTTCACTGCAAAGTATATGAATAGATGTAATGGATGCTTGCATTGAGTTCAGGTGAGTCTTGCTCCAAAAACCCATTCATAACCATCTCTGCAGATTGCATTTTGGAGCACTGAAGAATTCATTATGAAACACCTATGCTTTGTTTAAAAAGTGAAATTGCATTATCTGTACAGACACTGCTTTCAGCAGACATATGTTGAATATTCTGCAGTTACAGGAGAATTAAATGCAGGCTATTGGTATTTGTGGTTATGGCACTGTTTTGTACGCTTCTAGTTGTCTGACCACAGTGAACTTAATTAATTTGTTAAAAGTGCTTTGTTCTAAGTCATTTCTCTTGTTTTGTCTTTGTATTGGTCAAGTCTGAAGCGGTATCTACTCACAGAATAGATTTCCACAGGTCTTGAAAATTTTCCTTTCAAGCTGCCATTGACAGCCATTAAATTCCACAAGTGATAGAACTCACATAAAGTGATACTGAGAGTTAGTATTTGGGTCACTTCACTCCAAGGAAGTGTCACTGTCATAATTTCTAGAAAGCAACAGCTTCAAACAATCCCATCAGCGAGGACCACATGACCGAAGATGGGTAGAATAGTGGCATTTCACCAGCTTAGACTAGAGAACGTGCTTTCTGGAAAACACACTGGACAGTAACTTAAGGACTGCTTAAGCTGAATAGCATGCTCTTTGCAGAGTATATCCTTCACCAGTGTCTTACTCTGGTTGCCTTGATTAGTTCAGCACCAAAGCAGCATCAAAAATGCAACTTACTCTGTATGATGGATGGTAACTGAATGCTGGCAGTGCATGAGATTCATGAGGAGGAAAGGTGACTTGTGTGTGATGGCTGTTTGCCAGATGAAGGGACAGAGAACTCTGCAGAGCTGAAATTTAGCTACCAGACAGAAGCCTCAGAGAACAGCAAGATTTCAGAAAGTGGAAACAAATGTAAATTTTCCTTCCCCAGCTTGGCCTCCTCTCAGAACCTGTTTTTCTTCCCAATAGGAATTCCATATGCCATCCATCTCTTTCCCATATCAACAGTTCATATTGATAAAAAGGCATTACCACCACCTCCTGTCCTGCTCACTACCTACTTAGTCCTCTACAGGTGTTAAGAAATCAAGAAAGAAAGACTCAGAAGGGAGCAAACAGTGAGTGTTAGGTCTTGTTATGAAGGAAAAACTGGCAGCTAGAAGAGGACCATCAAGAGGAGTTGCCCTCAAGACAGTTGATCTCTGGTCTCTCTGAAAGCAAAAAGGGAGCCCAAAGGGAAGCAACCAAACACTCCACCCATCAAGTAGTCTAGTTTGCTGTGACCTAGCAAGTTACTACTGCCACTATTTCAAGTATGCTCTTAAAAGCTTGTTCACATGCCACAAGAGTGAATACAACAGTAGGCAGAAGTTATAGGTGGACTTAGGAAAGAAGACTGAGATAAATAGATACAAGTCTACAGAAAAGTAGCTTCTAAGAGGGATTGTAATGACAAGGAAGGGCTCCATTGAATACATTAACAGGGCACAGTGGCTATTTTAGGATCTGCTTTGCTGTTGCTTGTCTTTAAGAAGACAGATTTGTTTGCAAGTTTATGTGCTCACGGTGTTAAGATTTTAAGTCACTGATTTCAAGTCTGAGCCAAACTTCCGGTGCTTTGGCCTTAGCATTCATTATTCTGGTCAATGAGATGCAGGATCACAGTCCAAGAGGGATCCTTGTGAACTAACAGAGACAGACCTACCTAGATCTATTTATGCTATACGTTATCAACTTTTGTTCATGTCAGAAACAGAAGGAAAAAAATTAGTACAAAAAAGAATCTTCATTTCAGGGTGGTTTATTGTGATCGAAGTTCATCTGCCAACATGTAGATGCCTGTATTGTGGCTTTCTTTATCTGTTCTGTGAATGTAAGTCCCATTTCCAGGCCCATCTACTTTGACAATTTCCACAGCCATTTAATATAACATTTGCTTTATAAAAAAAAAATAAAAATAAAAAAATCCATCTATGTAGGAAATTTAAGATTATTTTTTTTTTATATATACTCCTATAATTGTTTGCTGTATTTAAACATATGATACGAAGGTGGGAAAGACTAATTCCTATTAAACATTCCAAATTGCAGAAGTATTTACAAAAAAAAAAAAAAAAAAAAAAAAAAAGATTGAAGGGTTTATTCCATGAAATAGGGGGGTACACAATTCCTGAACCACAATAAATATACTTTCAGTCTTGCAAAATAGAGCAAGAATAAATTCCTAGTACAGAACGAATGTTTGCAACCCTTTTTAACCTCACACAATGAGAAATAGGTTTTTCTTGTCCCCTAAAATTCTTACCTGTGAACAAGGATCATAAATTTCCAAGTGTATCTGCCTCCCATCCAGACAAAAGTGTTTAGTGTAGATGCATTCTAAAAAATAATATATGGCATTCAATAAGAAGCAGCATTTGAGTGACTGGGAATGGTGGTGAAGAAAATGTGATGAAGGGAAGATAATACCGAAGAGACTTCTAGTTCCTTTGGTAGTGTATATTTTCTCTACAGTTTTGTCATTTGTTTGTTTTTTTTTAGCTGGAAACAATCCCATTTCATTTTGCATCACCTGAGATGCCCATTCCCATAGGCCAACAAATGCCATTTCACTGTGGCATTCTCAGGAAAGAAACGGTGTGATTAATACTTTTAGACCCTAGATTTCTTTTTCCCAAACAAGGGCAAATAAGTAACACAGTGCTCAGAAACAGCTAAGTGGTAATGCTAAGTCATGGCTTGAACCTGGTGGGAAGGCAGGGCCAACCCAGGGGAGCTCAGGTGCATGCAAGGCACCTGAGTGACTGGAAGGGGTGGAGCCAGGATCCACCCCTTCCCAGACCTTATTTAAGGGTTGGCAGTAGAGGCAAAAGTATCTTACTGGAGATCCATCCCCATGTACCTGAGGACTTCTAAGGGTAAGCAGGTTCTTTCCTTTGTTTCTGTGTCCCCAGCTGCTGCAGCCTAGGACTTTGCTACTATGCTGTCATTGCTACACTTTCCATCTCATTACAATTACTCTCCTTATTTTCAAGGTTCAGATTATAGAAGTAGTAAGTTAGCCTATTCATCAATAGTGTTAGTTTATCATGAAATTTGGCACTTCAGTAGTTCCTAAAATATGTAGTGTCAGAGTGATATTTACAGGATAATGCCCTTAGCCTAAATCCCAAAACACTTCTGTAGTGTCAGCTTTCTGATTTAAGATCCTGTGTCAGCACAGCAGCTCCGAGAACCTTGCTGCAGCAAGAGCTTCATTGCTGTTTTAAACGGTCATCAACAAGCTTTCTAGACTATAATCCCTAGGCACTACTGAGCTACAGAGACAAGAACCAGTGTTGGCTCTACTGAAAATACACTTGGAAATGCATGTAAGGAGGGTATGGTTAACGGCTATGATGTCTGGAACCAAGCATCTTTGGTTCAACTTTATGTTCATATCAGGCAATCTTCTTGCACTCTTAAGAGCTCAACTGATGATGAACTATGATTCCCAAACATCCTAGGAATCAAAACT
>PPHD01009065.1:0-21057 GCA_002909625.1 Bambusicola thoracicus
CACACACACACAAAAAAGATGGAAATCACAACAAAACCTTGTGGAACCCAGATGCAACCTACTATGCAGACATTTAGTGGTGTGGAGGTGCATCACAAATAGCAGGAAGGTGGAAGAACACTGTCACAGCATTGCAGACCTGTGTGTTTGTTAGCTTTCTTCTTCAAGACAGAGGAATATTGCTGTATGGGGACTGTTAAGTCATGGCTTGAACCACTGATGGAGCACCTGAGGGCAAAGACCCAGTCAGCCCCAGGAGTGCAGGTGAAGGCAATTCATCTGTGTGACCGGAAGGGGTGGAGCCTGGCTGCGCCTGTCTTAGACCTCATTTCAGGGATGACTGCCATGGGGAAAGGTTCTTTTTCTGGAGGTCTTTCCTTGGTGAAGTTTTCCGTTGTAAAGCTATGATCTTCTGATATGGGTGAGCAATCTTTTTCCTTTCCTTTATAGTGCTTTTCTCTTGTGCTGGTCTATCATCGCACCTTTGTTGTAATGTCTTTCCCATTGTATTAATCTGTTCAATTGCTACTCAAGTGGCTGATATTTCAAAGTAGTTAAAACAGATGAGGAAATCAGGGGTTTGATGCACACAAATTGTTTTGGATGTAGATTTTTAGACTCTCCCTCACTGGAGTAGTAACATTCTGATAACATCTCTGCCAAACAGATAATGATGAGGATTTGACTTTACAACTATTTAATATTCGTTCAATGATGTATTGTGTTCCTTAGGAGTAACAGCTAGTACATGGTGTACCTAGGAGTAGGGGAATGCACCAGAGCTGATGGGCCCCCGGCTTGTATTCCGGCTATATCTGAGTTACCAAATTATTGCGGTGTCTTAAATCACTTGTAATTGTTTGACAAATTACTTGTATTAGAAAGTAAGCTGGATTCTACTTGGCACTTCAAACGGCAGAAAAATACTCGATCACTTCGGTGCACTGAATATAGGTCTGAAAAGGTATCACCTCTGCCATTGTGTCTATAAGCTGCCTGGCAGTGTGTTTCAGAGTCACAGAATGGCTGAAGCGGGAAGTGACCTCTGGAGGTCATTTGGGCCAACCTCCTGCTCAGGCAGGGACACCCAGAACAGGTTGCTTAGGGGGCATTTTCTCAGAAAGTAATAGTGTGGGAGTAATGTGTTAAGTTGAAAGAATTCTTCATTCTGGAAGTATATTTTGGAATGACGCATATTCTTCCCAAAGTTTCACGTTTATAACTTTTGAATGATCCTTTTGTTACCCTTTGTGCCCATTTTTAAAGCTCCTTTGTAATATAACCAAGTAAACTGAAGTTAAGACGCTTACTGTTATTAAAAGAAAATGGAGGTTTTCCATTGCAGGCAATTGTTTAGCTTGTATGGCTTGAAGCTGAGGCGTTGCTGCAGATTCTCCCCAGAGTAATGCAGTATGCCTGCATGGAGCATTCACAGTGCTTGAACTGTGTTAGTTCAACTTGCCAATGCGCAGCAGTGGTAGTATAAGCTTTTCATAGTTGCCTCACAAGGTGCAAGGGCATGACTTAGAAAAAAGCACACGTATATAAATTTGATAAATCTGTAGTAATATTCAAATTTATTTGCATCCACCTGTTGCAAGTGGGTGTCTACCCAAAAATGTAGATGGTGCTTTCTCTAGCTATATGAAATCCATTTGAAGAAAGAACCTATAATCTAAGTAGATTTATAATATGCATGTTTGATAATTGTATGAGATACTGTGGGAGTACTTGACTTACAGTGAAAGTTAAAATGCATCCATGGAGCTACTAAATATATTAGGGAGATCCAAGCACAATGCATACTCTGTGAACAAATGAGCTATTTTGCAGTAGCTCTCACAATACCATGTCCTCAGTTCCATGCAGGGATAATACAAGGTAACAAAAAATAACCTGCAGTGGAAAACTAGAGTCCAAACTATATTTTGGTGTGTTCTGTAGTACCCCAGCTGTATCTTGCAGACTCTGGAGGAGCAGAGCTCTACAACAGAAATTGGTGTCACAGTTTAAAGCTCTTTTGAGTAGAGCTGCTCCCAGCTCAAGACCCCATGCTAGTGATGTCTTTTGATTTTTTTTCAGTACTATAAAAGAAATAGCAAGCAGAAGATAGAACACATTAGCACAAAATGAGTAATGCACAATGTCAGTCCCTGAAAAATTGCCCTGAAACTATGAAGGTGTATTTGCTATATGCTTTATTTAATAGAAAGGAAAATAAAAGCACGCAGGAATCTTAGGTATTGGTGTAGATTGTATCACAGTGCAGAAATTCTGTGCAGAGCTGAGCAGCTTGCTTGGAGCCCGGGGTGAAAAAAAGAACAAGGGCACTTTCTGGCCAGGCTAGATAAAGAGTGTTGACTATATATTTCATTTGTGTTCCTTGCTTAATTTCTTTTCTCCTTATCTTCACACCTTGAGCTCAGGCAGACCAGTGTTTTTATGCTCCTTTCAGAGTGATACGAAAAAGGAGAGATTGGGCCATGTTTTTAGTTAATGGTCTATTAACATTTTGATGAAGTTATTTCTAATGTCTCTGCATAACATTTTATATTATCTTATATTAGAATAATTATAAGCTAGAAACTTTATAGTGCCATCTACTGCTGGAAATATGTATTTTAAAACCTGACTAGTTTGAGCAACAAAGAAAAATGCTGTTGGCACGTAGTCTTTCAAACACCTGAAAAATGTTTGGAACACATCCTGATTGCTGAGTGAATTTCAGAAACGCTGAACTTCTAAGCTTTGAATCAACTCATCTATTTTGACTGAGGCTGTAGTGAGAAGTGACTCTCAGGGTCTAGGATTTTGTGCTATATAGAGCTTTTGTTGATGTTACATTTTTAACAAAGACTTTGATTTTAAAATGAGTCCCCCTGATGACACTAGAAGAACACTGATGAAAGATTGAATGAAACAAAATTCATTTTTAATTTAATAAGGAAATATCCTCTGTTTTACAGAGAGGACTTAAGGAGAAATAACCGAAGTACCCTGGAATCAGCGTATGTGGCACACGCTCCATTCCCTTCTTACTTTGCAAAGCTGTATGATGGACCTTGGATTGCTGCTTGGTTGTTGGCAGGAGGAGCTGGTATGTCCTCAGCCACCATGGCTGGAATTCATCTTCCCTAACTCTTACCATATAAAAGTTAGATGAAGCTAATGTACAGCCTCAAGTGCTGTAACTGGCTCTGTCTTCACTTGAAGAAAATTCTATCTCAATAATATTGCTGGAATAGCATTGTGTATGGGAAGTGTTCAATCATGGCCTTGAACCCCTGATTGATCACCTGAGGCGAGCACTGAGTCAGCTGTGGGAGCACAGGTGAAGGCAATTCACCTGTGTGACCGGAAAGGTTGGAGCCTGGCTGCACCTCTCCTAGACCCCATTTAAGGGCTGATTGCCACTGAGAAAGGATCTGTCTCTGGAGTTCGTTCCTGGTGGAGTTTTCTTGTGAGCCTACAACACCGGTGAGTGTTTTTCCATTTATTTCTGATTATCTTTTCTGGTGTGATAATCTTTCCAGCTATACACTAGAAGGACCAGCCTAAGTTCTCTGTGTACTTACTGGTTATACATTTATATACTCATTGATTATGCACATCCATAAACTATAACATTTTCCTGTGTCCTAATCTTTAAGTATTGATCATGATCTCATTCCATGGAACTCTGGTAATAAGAGAAGTGATAGGATTTTGATCATAAATATGAACAACTAGAGTGTAGACCTTTATTTGTTCTTCCTGAGGAAGGCTCAGCATTCAGTTTGGCTCCAAGGAGTCAGGAATGGTTCAACTTCTACTGGTACTTGTCTCAGCCTGTAGAATAAACTGATGCTTTGAATGTGTGACTGTCAGAGTTTGTCCTATTATATAGCATGATGACTTAAACTTAGAAATGGATGTCTTTTCAAGTTGAGAAATTCTTGAAAACAACGTGTTTAAAACAGGTAAAAGAGCTTGTAAGGGCAATCAGCTGCTTTGTGGTAGTATTTTGGAAGCCTTTATGGGGAACTCTGTAAAACTCCCTTTTTCCATTCTCAGCGCAGAAGGACTGCTTTTGTGATGATGTTAACCCACTGTGTAGAATCATAGAATCATTAAGTTGTAAAAGACTGCTAAGATGTCATCTAGTCCAACCACTGTACTTAATTTTGCAACAGCAGACTGATCTAATCATCAGAGAAAAATTGTCAGAAGGATTTTTTGTAACACTGATGAACATGCAGTTCTGTGTGCTCACTTTACTAATGTTAAACAGTAACAAAATTAAGTTAGCTTGATTTAAAAAAAAAAAAAAAGCACTCTTTGTAGTTGTTGAGCTTGTCATGCCTTTCATGCAGTGGAAATGTAGTTGTTGAGCTTGTCATGCCTTTCATGCAGTGGAAAGCATGCTGGCTTTTTGGAAAGGTCAGTTAAACAATTTTTCTTTTTCTGGTGTACTTTCTATGATAATTCTGTATTCCTTGTCAGGCTAAAAATAGTCCAATCTTCTGTGCTGACAACTGTCTTATATTGCTGAGTCCCCTGTAGATTGGGAAAATTCAGAACCACGCGACCTTTTTAGTCTGGCACTGAACGTTGTATTTGGGAGGGAAGAAAAAGTATTGAAGATCTACAAGGTCCAGTGTGGCAGAGTGAATAGCTGAATAGTCTGTGGCCCTTCTTTCTATAACCTGTCAAAACTGTGTCTTTCTAAAAGAACTAACAAGCAGCAAATAAGGCCGCTCCTCTGAACGGAGCAGGGGAGCTCCTTCCTGATACTAAAGCTTTGTGTTCCTTGTCTGCCCCAAATTCCTGTTTTCTTGAAATGCTGTTGGTGCTCACTCCTCTTCCTTGGTCAGTTACAATTCTTCTGGTTCTTCTTGCTTGTTTCTCTCATGGTGGACTATGAACTTTTAGTGTTTGTGTTAGTCTAAATAATTAGAAGCATTGCATAGGGTATCCCAGAAACTTAGAAAGGTTGAAAATGTTCTGCATGTTTCTCAAAGAAAGTTACAAACTCAAATCACAGAGCAGTTGGTTTCTCTTTTAGCTTTTGTTTAAGTTGCATCTTTTTGTCCTGTCCAAAACATACCATTATGTACATGTTGCTCCCATCCGTTAGCTTCATTCCTAATCTTGCCTATTGGTATGCTTTATGGAGAGTGTAGCACGTGGACCATGGTATGCATAAAGACTGTTTTAATAGCAACTAATATTGAGCAGTCAGTGTGATCCTCAGCACTTTGCCCGTGTGTGGGTGCCCCTACCTTTTACTTATGCATATGGCAGAGATAGGGGGGTTAACCTTTGAAGGAGAGTTTCTGAGGAAATGCAAACTAAATTTGATTCTTGGAATATAAATGCAACTCTTGGATTTTATGAATTGTTTTGGCATTTGTTACAAGGGTGACTTGGTGGCTGCTCAAAGGATCTCTGGCAGCGTGTGACCTGCTGACCTTTCTTTTTTTAACTTGCAGTAAGTACTCTTTTCCAGAAGTTGTCCACTATGAGTTCCCCTTAATAACCCTTAAAGATTTGGACACGTTAAACGTGTGTGTTTCTGAATAAATGTGGCCCTCCAACCACTGATTATTTTCCTGGATTTTTTCAGAACTTTCTCATTTATCTTTCACTTTTTGATAGTGCTGTGGATGGAAATGAATATTTAAGGTCAAAATCATAAAGAAAATGACTTAACCTCCTCCTGTTCCAGATTCTTATATGGAGCTCAAATTTACACTGTTCTTTTGCCTTGCCATGTCCTGTGCAACCTCACTTCTAGTGACTGGGGAGAGGAAGGAGAGTTTTGCATCACTTTATTTTGCAATTAATGCAGTCTGGGGCTACCTCTTTCACTGAAAAGCTATGTGTATTATTTGTGTGATCTTTATCAATTTGTCTGATTATAGATCAAAACCACTACTTTTGGGGTGCTTCATTTCTCTATATATCATCTATAATTCTCTCCTCACTGCTACTTGAAGGTTTTTGCAAAGTACAATTGTAAATGTCAGGAGCATGCTAAAGTTTACTTATTTTCCCAGTGAATACGTTAAAAATAAAATGAGTCTGAACAACCATACCTATCATACCCTAAACATCTATTATATCATCACAGTTCAATGTATGATGTCTTTGCAACACAGCATTGATGTTCCCAGTATATGATAATGTACAGTGAGCCGTGTTCTGGAGGACCCTACAGGAGAACAGGAGCAGCAGTTTGGTAGTTGGCAGGATGAGGCAGCCGGCTGTGGAGCAGCCTGGGAGCTTCACAGGCAAATAGCTTGCTGCTGGCAGGGTGTCACTAGTGGCAGCAGGAGGACATAAGGAGACAGGAGACACAACAAAACTGCATATGTGGCTGGCAGAAGACTAGTGTCTAACAGTCCCAAGGCCCACTTGAGTCTATCATAGTCCTCGTTTAAGTTTCAGCAGCAGGGCCGGTGATTTTTGACACTGTTAAGAGTTAATCTTTGTTCATTGTGCTTAAGGGAGTTGCTCTACTTGTTCCCAGAAAGCTATAAAGCAGTCGCTTTACTTTTGCAGCCCCTGTGTGCTAAACGAGGACACCCCGGTAACAGAAGCCTGCAGAGTCTCATGTTCAGCATTGCCTGCTGAGAGAGGCGCCTGCCTGCCTGCATTCAGGGGACAGGTGGTTCATAAAGCAACAAAAGTTATGGCTTGCTTATCAAAGCCAGTCTGAATTTTTTAGGTAAGATTTTTATGGAATATGGAACATAAAAAAAATATCTACTTCATTACATCTGCTGTTTCTCTTCAGTCATTCCTTTTCAGAATTTGTCTGAACAGATCATGCAAGTTTGTACAGCACAAGCAGTCAAAATGTTTGTTGCTTGTGGTCCTAAACCTTCCAGATGCCGAGTGGTTGCTAGGCAAAGTTTCTAGTATTATTCACCAGGAACAGAAATTATACTTTGGAGAGACTGATGCCACAGATCATGCTTTGTTTTTTCTTTGGAAAATTGGTGAGATCCTTTTTTTTTAATAAATGTTCTTGAGTTTCACACATCTGTCATCACGCATCTTGTGATGATAATTTGTGCTATGATTACAATAAGTGTATCACATTAATTCTAAAAAACTATGGCAGAATGCAACCAGTACTTCTTGACCCTGCATTGAATGTAGATGATTTCCTGTGTTCACTCTTAGATATTCAGTCCAACCATTTTCAGTCAAATGACGCGTTTTTAAGCTCACAAAGGCGTTTCTAAAGGAATATAGTGTGTATTATATTAGCTTTTACACAGTTTATAAGTGCAACAAGAGCTGGAAAGGCATTGTTGGATGAAAAGTCAATAGGAACATGGATGATTTGCTTAGGTGAGCCAAATAAACAAAGTAGAAAATTCAGGCATGCACTAGGCTAAGTATTATAATTGGTGATGTTTAGGAGCTCTGCAAGTCTTTGTCATTTTGCAAATTTAAGAAGAATAAGAGCTTTTCTGGATGTGAGGTTTTTACTGTTGCTCATGCGTAGAACTTTTTCTCTTCTAATATAGCCAGTAAGCTGGCTATATGAGCTGGCTAGCATTTCAGCAAACTAAATTCCTGGTGCTCTGCCTGATTTCCTTGGAAAAACTGAAGCTGCTTTTAAGGAGGTTCTGTGAGAAAACACAGCAGAAGAATTAGTTTTGCTAACTTTGGCCTGCTTTTATGGGAAAGGCTTGCAGATGCCCTCAGGCATGAACTTGGTTACATAAAGAGTAAGAAATACAAAATAAATCATATTCTTTAATTCTAAATTGCATTATTTGATGTAATAAGAACTTCCAAATTAGATCGCATCTAAATTAGTTGTCTGACAGTGGTAATTCCCAGATGTCTCTGAGGAAATTGCCCTATTCTTCAACCTCCTTTCCCACCTCCACCAGTATAATGGATAATTATATAACAACCTGACTACAGGGGAAGTTATTTTTTACCCTCGGGCTGGTGGCTGATTTATGCCCTGAACTGAGAACATTTATATCCATTATGAATTTTTATCAGGTCCAATCTAATTCCCCACATAAATGTATGAATATGTATGTATAACCTTTTACTAAATCCTGCTAAGCACTTGGCCTCAATGATTCCATTTGCCTGCATATTTCATACGCAACAAACTTTTGCCAATTTTAAATTTATTGCCTTTTAGTTTTATTATTACAATCAACACTTGCTTGGGGAATGTTTGGATGGCAAAAAGAGTGGCATCTCCTTCTGCACTTACCCTGCTTTTGGGAGGTCACATCTTGGCCTCCTCCAGGCTGGACAGCTCAAGTATCCTCAGCCTCTCCTTTTGCTAGCTTTGCTGCCCTCCTCTGGACACTTTCATGGACTTTAACATCCTTTTAATGTTGTGGAGACTGGAACTGCGTGCATTATTCAAGCTGAGACCACCCCAAGGTTAGATATAGTGGGAACATGGCCTCTTTTGACTATGTCTGTGTCTAATGCATCCCAGAATGCTGTTTGCTTCTTGACTGCCAGGGCATGCTGCTGGCTCATGTTGAGCCCGCTGTTACCATCACCCCCAGGTCATTTTCTGCAGAGATGTTCTCCTGATGCTCATCTCCATCTGTGTATGTGTTAGGCATTGCTCTGTCCCAGGTGCAGCACTCAGCATTTTCCTTTGTTGAACTTCATGCTGTTGATGATTGCCCAATGCAATAATCACAGTAAGTGGACAGGTTTTGACTAGAAGCGAAGGAAGATGGGACAGTCTGTAGAGAAGACTACTGCATATTCACAATACTGTAGGTTGTAGGAAAGAAACAACATAAGTTGCTTTACTTTGTTCCAGCAAAAGTGAATATTAACAACAGTATCTACAATTATAGTAACCTGAAAGGCAGGGTTGCCAAAGGAAAGGTGTACCCTTGAAAATCAAACATTGAATTAGTACCTGAAATGAGAAGAGGCCATGAGACAGACCTCAGGAGTCCATGTATGAAAAACCTTAACTTTGTGAGTCTTTGTAACATACAGTCAGTGATGAAGTACCATTAGGCTGAATGGAGATATACTCAGAGCCAACAGACATTGAGTGGTTGTGTCAGATGGCAGGATCTGTGAGACAATACTAACATAAAAGAACTTATGTGAGTAGGATATCCGCAGAGGAAGCCACAAAGTTAAAATCTAAATGTAAATGCTTTAGTTTGGGAGTGCTGAGAAATTGTCTTCCGTTGGTTCACTTAATTATATAATGAGCAGCTGTGAAGTTTTTATTCTGTTTAAAATTTCCCTGCAACTCAAGGTAATTTAGATCTGAGGTTTTGGCTCAAGTCCATACCTAGCCTGTACTCAGTATAAATTACTGCCCTAAAACCATGACATGTTCCATTTATCCTCCATTTTAGATGGCTGAGGAGTACATGCATAATTCTGTGCATACCCCGCTTTCTGTAATCTACTGTGACAAATAGAGCAAGTGACTGAAACTACTAAGTAAGCCACTTTATTTTAGTCGTGAGCCCACACCCAGCTGAAGTTTAAATACCAGGTAAAAATGACTTTTGAATTACTTGACTTGAATGAATGCCAAATTCAATCTTATGCAGACTCAAAGGGGAAAAAAGGTAATGGAATAAAACCAATGATTTATGTGTGGGAATATAAGCAGCAATTGAAATAACAGCAGTGGATCACCATGAAAAATGTCAATTTTTTTTTCTGCTATTGTGATTGTGGGATTGGGAAGTTGGTGATGTTTTGATACACAAATCTGGGGACCATCATTCCCAGTTCAATCTTCTATCAGAAATTCTGTCCAGGCTCTGCATGCCACGCTCCACTCACGCTACATTGTTCTCTATTGTACAGTAAAATATATGATGACAGATATTCTCATTCTGGAGAGAAAAATTTGAAGTAATTATTATACATAATAAGAAATTATACATTTTGTAATTCAAAATAACTATGTTAAGAAACGTATCCAGAAATGCTGAACCTTTGTATTGAGTTTTGATCTTCTGGCTCAGTCTGATTTGTCCATTAGTGCCACGAATTCAGATGTAGGAAAGTAACCTAGGCAAAAATCTGGGCTGCCTAGAATTTAATCAGTGTTATACATCCCACAGGGGTAATGCTTTCCAGGATGATTTTGTATTCTGAAATACTACTCTTTCTTAGAGCTTTCTTTACTATGTAGCAAGCCTTTCTAATAAAGTCATGTTTGCTTACCAGCTGCTAGTTCAGAAAGTCAGCTAAGACAACTTTTTAGCTGTACCTACTCTCTTCAACATGCAACTCAAGCTAAGATGAGACTCAGGAGTAGTTACATGAAAAGCTTGGTTTTGCTGTTCTGTTTGGCTGCTTGTACTAAAGGGAGACTTTGAATACTAAAGTCACAGGCAGGTCTGACTCCTCGTATCTGTTTATGTAATTCTGTCCTCAGCCAGAGAGCTATTCTCTAATTTGATGCTTCTCAGTGGATTTTTTTTCTGAATTATCATGCCAGAAGGTTGTCCACTGTGGTTTTTTCATAGAAAGGCACCTGTTCAATTTCAGATACTTTTTGGTCTGTTCCGCTTCAGTGGTACTTCTCAGAGGGCCTTGAGCCTTCTTCATATTTTAGACTGCCAGCTCTCTGATGTTCTTTTCCCCAACAGCCAGTTTTGTTCTGAAGCAAAATTATGACTGAGCCAACTTCCATTCCTTCATAGAGGGATACTCTCTTGTTATTGCAATTGAGGAATTCCGTAAGAGGCTTTAAATGTCTCCAGAGAGTTATGTACAATAAAAGCTTGAATTAAGCTTTAACTAACACTTGTTCATGCAATATTCATTTATTGGCAAATTGCATTTGTTTCCGCTATTGATACGTACTTTTAAGTTTATTACTAATGCTGCAATTACATGATCAGATTAATATGTGACTGAATAAGATATTACATGCTGTTTGAGTAACAGAAGCAGCTAGATGCCTGAATTCACTGCAATGTACACTGCCATCTTGTGTTCTGAAGTTCTAGTGAATACAAAAATGTGCAGTATACACTGTAGCCTTTCACAAAATAGGCATTGGCTGCATTAGCGGAATATGCAAGGTATTTGTTGTTGTCTTCTTTCTAGTCAAATAGAATTCAGTACTTAAAATAGCAAATCTCACTGATAACTCTGAATTTGTCAATTTGAAGGATCCGTTTCTTTTAATTAATGATTTATGGACATCTCAGGCAAAACAGCAAAAAAAAAAAAAAAAAAAAAAAGAGACTGCAGTGAAAGTTGTGCTGCAGCCAAGCCATTCTGCATGCTCCTTTCCAGCAATGAGGTTTAACATGGACTCCAAGGAATAGGTCTGTTGTAAGGCAACCTCTGAACTGGTGTACCGTTCCCAGACTAGCTGTCTGCCAAATGCTTCTCTTCTGCCGAGAGAGTGTGTGATAGAAAAGAGGGTAGACTTGTATTCTTAGCTGGAATATCTCTCTCTCTGGAGCAATTGTGTTCAGAACATAACTAGATCATCCTTGAGGCAGTGCCAGTATGCACCAGAATACTGGCTAATTAGCTGAAAGAGGACCTACAGTGACATTTACTTAAAAAAAAAAAAAAAAAAATGGAGAGAATCTAACATCTCTGCCCTGTCCTGTTTATTCAAAACTGGATTCAAAACAAAAAGCAGTGGCAGATCTTGGTAGATGAAATAAGTACTGCATGCTCTTCCAGTAAAAATAATGATGTGCTGATCAAAGAGGTGGAGTTGTATGTGTACTTCCAATTGTTTTCATAGTACAGAAATACTCTGCCTCATTTTTTTTTTATTAATTCCAACTTCTTCATGTAGTTGCTCACCAACGAAGGTTCTATAAAATCCAGCTACTGTTGCCTGAAATGAACATAAACAAGAAAGAGAGACTGGTGCCAAAAATCAATAACTAAGCTTGGAGACCAGGGGTAGAGCAAGAAACAGTCTGAGTACATGATAGCAGCAGATGGCATGGTAGAAGGGCAGAATGGCAGAAAACATTGGCAGGAGGCACAGCAGAGAAGGACTCTTGACCTTACTTGTGCATTAGTTCTGATTGGGTTTGCTGCTTTCCAGAAACCTTCCATTTCACCCATTTGGCATTCCTTAGCCCATTTACACATACTTTTATATAACTTCCCATATGACTTTCCACCTCTGAAAGGCAAATGGTTATGGCATCTGTTATGTCTTGTGCATCCAGTGTCTCTATCTCCCAAGGTTTCTTTTTATGGCTTAAACATGTAATAACTGAATTTGAACAACTTCTATCTCTTGTGAAAGGAGTAGTTTGAATGATTCTAAAGAGCTTTTGCTCCTGTAACAATGCTTTCATCATACTTTACTTCCTTTTGCGCTTGCCTTCAAAAGGCAGCTTATCATTGTGGCCTGATTGCCTAATCCCCTCTTTCAGTAAGTTTGGAGTTAAAGCTGTGCATTTGTACGCTGCAGTACTACCTCTGGGATGCCGGATTTATCCAGAAAGTGAGTTTCAGAGAAAATACTAGCTCCAATGTGAACTTCCACCATCCCTTCTAGGAACACCCTCTGACTTCGTTTCAAGTCATTGTACAGAACTGCAAACACCAAATGCAGCTGTGACTATCCAAATTTTCAGTAATTTTGTGAATAAAGAGAATAGTTAGAGAAAAAACACAGTCAAGGAATGGTAGATGGAGTTTCTCTAAGCAAAGCTTCATGCATTTACTTGTATTTTCTCCTGTAATTAAGCTCAATATTTCTAAGCTTTTCCACCGGCACAAAGCCTATTTTACTATTGAGGAAAAAGTTGTTTGAAGAGAGATCTGTCACAGAGTACAACACAATTAGGCCTTGAATTTAAAGTTATCATCATTTTTTGACTTATTGACAAAACTGCCTTTCCTTTAAAGTGTCTATCTGCAGGACTATAAATGTCAGTGGAAAAAGCCTCTGCTTAGCTTTTATTTTCTGTTACCAAGAGCAGCTGGCCATCTGCTGGGTAAAAGGAAAGCTGTGCGTTGTTGTATTTGGAAGCAAAGGTTAGGAATACCACATCCGAGTCCTTGTGAATGATACGTTTGGGCTGTGGCTGACCAAATGGTGTCTTGTTAACCCACCTTGCTCAGTTTACCCGCTCTCCTCAGGTCAGAATCCAGTATTATGCAGTTTCAGTGTTCACGTGGAGATACTGTGTAAGATTCTTGCTGTCCCCAGATGTGATAGGAGATAAGGAGATTTGCGGTTACAGCTCCAGGCTTGTATGGCAGCACAGGAAACAGGAACGCCCACACTACTACCTGGAGTTCCCAGATCCTGGGCTGGGACTGCTCACAAAGCCTCCAGCAGATAGAAGCTCGCTTCTAGTGCGTGTGGCTGACAAAACATCAGCAGGCACTTCTGCAGATAAACCTCTGACTGTCCTCAGAGTGCTCTGGTACTGGATTTGAAGGCAACGGAACCACTAAACCTGCTGAAGGGATTGGCAGCACTGTGCAGAGGGATCACAAGCTCACAGCAGAGGCATTGATTCAAACAAGCTCAGCACTCCATAAATCTGGGAGATGTTTGCGCTCAGGAAGGCTTAGGAATTGTGGGATATGTAGTATCACCAGGGAGAGAAATCTGAGGCCCATAATTTTTCCTCTTTAAATTTTTTTGCAGTGTTAGAAACTGGTTAGAAGCTGTGATACAATATATTTACACATTATAACAAAAGTGTTTTAAATTTTTTTGCTAATAAACAAACGTGCACTACAGTTAACAAATAATTGCTAGAAGGCTTTATGGAAGAAATGTGCTATGTCTCTGTGTTCCTACTCTGAGATCAGAGAGCTCTTTGCTGACACAGCAGTGCTTGTAGCAGTGATCCTTTTGTTGGAGAGTTTGAATGACACATTGAGCAGTACATAAGGAAATATAAACATCTTATTGGAAGAATGAGGCAGAAATGATCCCTTGCCTTTTAAGGAAAAAACCAAACAAGAAAAATTCAGATTAGTGACTCAAATATAGGTATGTCAGCAGTGTCTCACTGTCCTGTGTATCAGAAGCATTACCCTCTACATTGCAGCAAAAATTTGGTATTTAAATAGGAGTAGGGCAGCATTGGTCCAAGCTGCTTTGTACCATGATGTCCGGGGCAAGTGCTGCTGTTGTCACAGCAAGACAATTGTCTTGATAAATGTCTCAATTTTGTCTCTCCCTCTAAATTTATTATCATGTTTCATTCTTCCTTTAGCCATGAGGTTGTACTGTTATCCTTAACTGCCCTCCTCAAAATAATCCATACGTTGGCCAGGAAAGAGTGTTCTAGCAGGGCTGCCAACACTGTTATCCCTGAGCCTTAACAGGCCCTGTTCCAGCAAGCTTGGGAATGATTGCCCTGAGGTTTCTCATCAGGCTGCTTCCAGCTCACAAGAACATGAGCAGTCACTCAGCACTTCTTTTTATGCCTAGTCATTTGGTATATTTACAGTATTACTTTCTCCCTCAAAGTTTGGCGCTGCTTTCTTTTCCCCCCACTTTCTATATTACATTTGTTTCCCTGCCCCTAAACTTCCCATGCTGCAGTGCTGGGGAGCCATGCACACAAGGACAGTTTGTTTTTTAACTTCTCAACATAAAAAAGCATGTTGAGTTAAAAAGAAAATAAATTCTGTTTTTCTCTTGGTTATTTGAAAATGTCTACCTTCTTCAGTGATATCATTGCATGTAATGGAGCAGTAAGCTGGTCCCCTATCACACAAAGAAAGCTGTAGAGATTAATTATCTCACAAATATTTTGGAGAATCAAGCAGTTCACCCATTTGTGCTGCTCCATTTCCCATGTTTTCAGCTGAAAGAACATGCTGCTGTCTAAATTGATGGCATCCTTTTCAGCTGAGACCAGCTTAATCTATTTTCTGTTCTTCAAAAAAAAGGAGCTGCCTTTGTTATCCCTTGTATGCACCACATTTCTCTATTGAAACAAAGCACTGGTGAACAGCACGGGCTTGACAGTGCCTGAGACTGGAGTCCTCAGGTCTGGTACAGCAGCAGCAGTAAGAACATTTAAGGTGCAAATTCAGCAGTATGAGCTTTAATTCCATATACTTAATTAAACTTCTACGCTATGCAGAAGAATTCAAATCGCATCATTGTAAGGAAGGAAGCGAAATGTTAAAAAGCCAAAACCAGCAAATAATAATTTCAGAAGTGAAAGGAAGACAGCCTTACAGGACTGCCTTAGCTACTCATGGTTTGTCTGTTTTAGTAATGCTTGCTTACTTATGGATAATGATGCTTTTTAATAGCTCCTTCCTACGGCTGTCCACCCTGCCCTTCTCCAGAAGGGCCTTGTTTAATAACTTATTTATGGCCTAAAATATTCAGAGAAATTACCACTCATTCCTCTTCATAGACTGTGCTGTAATTTGCAAAATGCTGTAAATCAACCCCTTTGACTAGCATCTCTCATGTTAAAACTCTATTTTAATAATTGTAACTTATTTGCCTCTGAGCAGGAATGCTGCTCTCACACAAATACTCAGTCCAGCTGCCCTTCACTCTTTAGCCTAATCTATAATTGAATCGACATTGGTTTTGTTTCATAGAATGAACTTAATTTACTTCTTGATCTCATTACTACTGCTTTAGCTTGTCTCCTCCTCCTTGTTTTTGTTTCTCAGAGAGAGCAAAACTAAAGAGCTTGAATCCCAGTGTAGGAAAAGGAGAATGAAATGAGGTGTGGAAGTTGCATACTTCTGCCTAAAACGAAAGACAAGTATTACAATGATGTGCAGTGTAATGATAATGTATACAGTCCTGGTATAATGATAGTGTCACTGATTGCAAACCAGGAAACCCCATCTCTGCTGTGGTTAGCCACGTGAATGCAACACCATGTGGTGTGCTCCAGTAACCAGCCCTGGCTCTCTGTTCATAGCTCTGTGCCTCCACTTCCTCATGATCCACTCTTGGGACAGCAGATCAAGAGAGAACATTAGGTGCTCAGTTCCCCCACCTGTTTCTGTCTACACACTTCCTGACTTACTTAATCTATTCTCATCAACTTTCCATTAGTAATTATCTTTATAGGATAATTGTGCTACTGTGTGGGAGGTAATTATGGAGTAATATAAGAGCATATGAGAATAATATAGATATTATTGAGAAAATGTCAGTTTTCTCTTATTCTAAACTGCAGATGCTTAATTCTCCTATGACATCTCTTTCCATAAAGATAATTTTAAAAACTTGTGTTTTAAGCAAAGTGAAAAAATATCAGTTGTCACAAATAAGAAGTGGAAAGTGACTAAAACAATGGGGTTATGTGCAGAAGCCACAGTAACATCCAACACTTAATTCAAATACAGCTCACAGTTAAAGTGTGGGTTTTTTTTTCATTTTAAAGAATCACATTATTTATTTGCCTCTGAGCAGGAATGCTGCTCTCACACAAATACTCAGTCCAGCTGCTCCACGTGGGAGCAGTTTTTTCACGGTGTATTCAAACACTCCCCTCGCCTCAGATATGGTGTTTACACAATTATGTTGCTTAATGGTGTGTCTGATGTTGTATACCTTGGTATTCCCTAGAGCACACTCAGGTAATTGTCTTAAAATATAATAGACGCTAGAAGATAATGTTCCTTCTCTTCAAATGCTGAATTTGGATTTGCAGTAGCTGATTTGTTTGTTAAGCTGCCTTGCTATCTGATCCAGGAAGTTTTTTATTGTTCTTTTGTTGTTGCTGTTTGTTTGGTTTCTTTTTTGGTTGTTTGTTTTCTTTTGAGCTAGCTACAACAATCAAGTGCTACACCTTTAAGTTAAATGTTAAACTTGGTTATCTGGTAGATGTCCATTTTCCACAGTAAAGAATTCTGTAACAAGATTCAGTCAAGAGCTGCACAGACACACTAAGCGTTCCAATACCGTTTTCATATTTTAATTACACAAGTGAAAATCCAACAGATTTAAACTGCATTCCATCACCTTTAGCCCTCTCCATTCTATTGTATTTCTCCTCTTCTTGAGATGTTATTTCTCATCCTGACAGTGCAGAGCTCTTGTCACTCCTACAGGCTTCTCAAAAAGATGCAAGAGATAGAATCATAGAATCATAGAATCCTTGGAGTTGGAAGTGACCTTTAAAGGCCATCTAGTGCAACTCCCCTGCAATGAACTGAGACACCTGCAGCTTGATCAGGTTGCCCAGGGTCTGATCCAGCCTTGCCTTGAAAGTCTGCAGAGATGGGGCACCATCACATCTCTGGACAGCCTGTTCCAGTGCCTCACCACCCACCCTCACTGTAAAAGGCTTTTTCCTTATCTGCTCTCTTTAAGCTTGAAACCATTTCCCCTTGTTCTCTTGCCACAGACCCTGCTAAAGAGTCTGTCCTCTTCTTCTCTACAGCTCCCCTTTAGATAATGAAAGGATTTGAGTTTTTGAAAGTTTCTGAAAAATCTTTCAACTTCACTGAAAGATTTGGGTTTCTAATCAAAATACAAGCAACATTCTCTTCCACAATACAGTTTATTTGTTATATAGTCTGAGGAGGCAAGACAAGAGTTATTTGTTCCAATACTGTGTATAGGGAACTAAGCAAGGGAAATACAGAATTAAGCATGTGCCTTTATTGGTAATTTCTTCTTTGACATTCTGGAAACTGTGGCAGATTGGGAGAATTTTAGTGTATCAAACTACATACTTAGAGTGGATTATTTAACAAAGTGCTATAATGCAGTCTTGCTTCCAATGTTTCCCATGATGATGTGGTGTGATGTATGTTGAGATCCTAGCTGTATCCTGAGTTGATCTCAAAATTCATACACATTAGAAGATAGGTGACAGGAGAGTGCCAGGATATAGCACTGTCAGAGGAAATTGTTGAACATGATTAGTGTTTATTACATCCAGGTTCTTTTGAATCAATTATACATGGAACGTTTCTCTGTTGTCTGCTGACTATCAGAGCAGTAGATTTTGGGAAAATATAAGAAGGCATCTTTCCTTTCTAAACACACATAACTACACAAATGAGGAGAGAATCATCATTTTATGAATTAAATGTCTCAAAAGAAAACTACCAACTCTAGTCAGGATGAAGTCATAAACTGGACTGAAAATACTCATCCTCAAAAGTGGATTTTTCACTGTTGCAACACTTCCCATCAGACTCTTCCAAAGGAGGGCATAAAACTGGAATGAAAAATGGAAGTTCTCAAAGTAAATGAAGAGAACTGAGTATAGTTACGAGATTAAGTCACCAAGATAAAATGCAGGTGTACAGGAGCTATAACAGGCAAGAAAGCATACAGGAGGCAAATAGTTTCTGTAGAGGCTCCCTTGTCATGCTGGGCAGTTGTATTTCACTTTAATTGACAGCTCTGTTAAAGAAGGGGAAAGAGAGAGTGTCTTGGGGCAATAAACAGGAGTGTGGAAACCACACTTGAGCTCCTTTGGGATACACACCTTGAAATCTAACTGTCTGTAAATGTCAAATTATGCTTACTTTCACCAACAAAGCCACAGGAAGCCATATGTGGTAAGTATATTTGGTTTTACTGAATTGCCTTGGTAAACATACAAAAGCTCTTTCTCTTGACAGGCTTTTGACATACATTGTGGAAGGGTTGAAAGATGGCAGGGATGTACATCTCCTCACAGTGCTTTCTTCCCTTCGGTTATCTGGATGCAACAGGACCGTTGTTAGAACAGATCAAAGAAAGTAAAATAAGAATTAGTTGAGAAATTGCAAAGCACGTATACTATAAACTTATCTGCCACTCTTGTTACCAGTGATGGAGTTTAAATGGGTTTACTACCAGAAGTAAACAGAATAAGCAAATAGAAATTTGTCTTATTCAGTTTGCAAAGGTCTGCTTTGAATTGATCGATGCAGAAACTCATCCACGCATATACCTAACTAGCAAATATATTCCTTGCAAGCAACGTATGGAATACATAAAATAGGTCTGACATGGATAATAGTAATACATCACTTCTCACTCTGCCTTGGACACCAGTGGAAGGCTTAGTGAAGTTGTAGCCATTTCGCGGTGGAGTAAATATGCATTTTTTATTATGTCATTGACAAGGGTTTAGCACTTGCTTCTCAGTGATCAGCCCTTGTTCAGTTATAGATGTGTTTCTAGGCTGTTCTGACCATCTTGTTGATTGAAAGCTGAAATAGTTGATAATCTTGGAAAATGTAACGAGAGAGACCTGACTGCTGTGTACAAACAAGTCTGCATTTTTCATGTGTTTAAAGAGAGAACATACTGCCCACTAACCTTTTCCATGTGAGAAAAGTCAGATGCTAGTTGGAGATCTCTAGATTAGAGGTTTCATTCATGGCCCAACCACGGTAGAATTTTATCTGTTTTATCCTAGTTTCAGTTCCTCCTGTCCTTGTGTAAGCTTTTCATACCCTGACCTTTCCCAATGGCTTGAGGTCCTGCAGGGTTCTCCCTAGCTGTGACCTCTGAGACCTGGGTCTTTCTCAGGCTGTAGTACTGAATCCTGCATGTTAAGCCTCTTATTGCCATAAGCTGGTAATGAATGGATGGATGGATGTGTTGCCTTTCCCTCAGGGTCTTTGCTTACTCTATGAAAATGACAGAAAGCCTAAGTAGGAGAAATTGTTTCAGGAAATTTTATTGGTCAATTCAGATATTAACAGAACTCCTCCCAGGGAATTAATTAGTTGGTGTTGAATGATGGATTCTTGAAAGGGTGTAAGCTTCCCACGTTTCTGGTGATCAAAATGACTAATACAGAGGTGAGCTCAAGGGCTTATGCCCTTTTTGCCCATCTGTTGCCCCATAAGTTTCTTCTGAGCTCATGATTCAGCCGTGGATGTCCCACACCCATCCTGTTCTTATTAGAGCCAAAACCCCACCTTTTCTGTGGGTGGTGGCTTTTTACACAGGGTTATAGAAATGCAGAACAGAAAGGTGTTCCTAGCGCATTAGTGTCAATCACATCTGAATTGGACCGCAAGGAAGCAACATCTGAAACATAGCTTATTTAAGTAGCGTTTCCTTCTGTTTTAACTTTGCAAGTAGTTCCATGAAAGGAAGACTCTTGGCAGATAATAGTTCTTTTGTCCTGTTCATGTTCTGCTCATCTGTTTTAAAGAAATCCCTTCCTTTTGCTGTACATTTTAATTAAGATATAGTTTTCCCAAATTACAGAAAAAGGTAGCTATGCTCCTTTGGAAGCTGTTTCACAATGGTATTTTTCAGGTAGTGTATCTAGGATCAAAAAGGCCTTTTAATGATGCATGAATTGTTTAAGCAAACATTTAAAAATCTGTCAGGGGTGAAGACCAAAGAATCCCCAGGCTGCTTCAGACCAACATCCATCCTGCAGTGTTCTGTCTGCGGTGCAGGCTACAATCATGAGCTCAAATCTTATCAGTTAGATTTCATGTGAATTGATTAGACATTTTTAAAGAATATGTCAATGATGAGAGACGGCAACTTCATGATCCGCCAGTCCATTATGTTCCTACTCCTGTTCATAAAGATTGCCATCCTTCCAAGGGAGCTGAGGAACACATTCAGAGTGCTGCCAGGAGCTCCTGCACAGAAGGAACTGAGGTGTCCATTAGCAGCACTTCCATTCCCTGTAAGATTAAGGTTCACACTGGTTTAAGTACCACCGTGCCCTGGTTAAATCTTCAGATGCACACTCTTGAAAAGTACTTGGGAAATTTTTAGGCAGTTAAGTTCTGAGGTAGTGATAAATGTTGCTCATCAGATACTAGTTAGTTTCTATTTTTGACTTGGACCTTCCCATGGTTAGGATGAAATAAATGAGCCCGTTACAAATTATTGTTCCTTACTAGTAAGCATAGTGCAGAGAAACATTCTGGCAAAATCTGAAGCCTGCAATGAACCTATTATCTCTCTCCAAACCTTCAGCAGTGTGGAATGGTTTAGATAACAGTGACTTAAAATCCTTCCAACTCTATCCAGCACTTCAGTAAACAATGTGAATGGAGAACTCAGTCAAGAGAGCTGTTTGTTCCCTAAAGACTGCCTCCCCAGCAGCAGATAGTTAAATGCAGATATGCATGAGTTAATCCAGAAAGTAGTATACAAATTATACCTTG
>PPHD01009066.1:4986-21056 GCA_002909625.1 Bambusicola thoracicus
AAAGGAGGGGGGAGGGAGAGAAGGAGGAAGAAGGAAGAGAGAAGCAAAGAGTGGTGCCTAAGCATTATGCTTGCTGCTGGCACTAATGGATCTCAGGGAGGAAGACACACCAGTGAATGCAAACACCTGCACTGACGCCTTCACTTCAGCTGCTGATGAAATCTGCTGTGTCCTTTCTGAGTCTTAGTCCTGTTGTAGTATTCAGACAAATTCTGCCTACCTTCATGTTCTAAAGAAACATACACTGGTGAGACTTAAAAGAAACAAACTGCTGCAAACTGAGGTCTTGTTTCAGACTGGGGATAGCTGTGCTGCATTGCACCCTGTTTCAATTTGGTTGGAGAGCTTGGACCGAACGCTGCCTTTTATCTGTCGCTTAGTACTCAAGGTTATTTACAGTGTTCACTGCATAGAGAGATGCAGATGTCAGCTGGATCTATCATTTTGCTCTCCACGCTGTCATCTGTTGGTCAAAAACATGTAAATGTGAAATAGCCTTATACTGTGTCTGTCCTGTAAATACAGGGAGAAGCGAGCGCTTTCTTCTCTAACTAGTTTTTAAATGTCTGCCTTCTTGCTTGTAACTATGGACAAAATTTTTTCCTGTTTCAAAGAGAACTGACAAACAGCCACACCACAACCTCCCACCAGTACTCCTGAGAAATCACAGCAGCTCGCACAGTCCAGAGCCCTATTGCTCCCTGCTTAGCACAGCGAGTAGCACGTGGTGCCTCACCTTCCTCACCAGGCACGGAGCACAGCCAGGCTGCACCTCCAGCCTTGTCCCCACAGCTGGGCCTTTGAATCCCATATCTCTGAGTATCCAGGAGACAGGAGAGGCCTGGTGCTAGCACAGAGCCAGAGATCCATAATGGTTCAAGCCTGTCTGTGCCTGTCTGCATGTGGATTGGCAGACATCATCCACAGTCCTCATTTTCCTATCCTTGTGGTTTCAAAGAAGTTTCACTGAACACAAGAAAAGGAATTTTAGCCACACTCTTAATTCACAGCAGTTGATATCGGTCTGTAGGTGGGTACAAAACACTAAGAACAGATAAACTCAAATGAAGGGATTCCTCAATTCCTAACACCCGACTGCTAAGAATTTAACATACAATTATGTGGCTTAAAAATGGCTGTAATTAAATCAGTGCAATGTCTGTCAATAAAAAGCATGTGCCTTATATACACTGGATAAAGAGTGAGTGCACCAGCCTGGCACAGGGATAAGAAGCCATCTCTGAGCTGAGCACTAATCAGAGTTGAGACTGACACAAAGGCAAGACTCATCTTTGTGTTTATAAGGACACTGCCAAACCTATCAGCCTCTCTTTTCTGCTTGCAATGTCACCACTTCCAGGAATTCCGGTCACATCACAGTAGCCCCTCTGAGCAAGAGCAGACATGGGAATATCAGCAGTTTTGCCTGAACATGCTTTGATGCACAATCCATTCATATAGGTGGGGCCAGCCTGAGGAAGGGGAGCAAAGGCTCACCTTGTGTTTCTGGACCCATTCTTGGAGGGAGCAGCCTGGAGAGCATGGACAGCTAATGACACAAAAGGTATAAAAGCAGCAGCAGTTCTTTGTGGTCTGCTACACCACAGCCAGTTTTTCAGGCAGGCTCTTACCAGCATACTGAACTGATCTTCTCCCTAAAAATCATAGCATCATTAAGGTTGGAAAAGACCACTAGGGTCATCAAGTCCAACCACAAACCCAACACCATCATGCACAAAATCCTTCTGGGCACTTTCTTCTTTACACTTTGGGCTATCTTGAACACTCTACTTCAGATTTGCATAATGATATCTGGAGAAGAACTGGAGTTGATTTTATAAATATTTATATGTAATACATTTTTTTTTTTCCTTTTTGTTCTGAATGACCACTTTCATACTGTGGAATCTTTTCTACTAAGAATATGATGTTTGGAATTCAAGATTTGCTTTTTCTTTCTTTCCATATGTTCTGCGTTAAACATATGCTATACTTTATATTTAAAAACTAGCAGCAGACTGAAAAAAAAAATAGCCCACACCATAAAAATATGTTTGCTTCATTATCAAAAGCTTCTTGGTTTTGGTATCTTTTTTTTAACACATGGGGGAAAACACCCTTAAGGACAATTTGAGTATGTGAAACTAACTTTTAAGAGCTCTGAAGAGAGTGAACATCTGGTTCTTCACTTGCAGCATATATAAGGCTTGTTAGAGCTTAAAGTTGTATATTACTTGTAGAGCTGGTGATCCAGTCGTCTGTTCTGAAATGAAGGAAGGAACCCCTTCTAATTATTGTAGGAATCCAGACTTCAAACATTTGAGTAGTGTTTTAATTAGCCTCTATTGGAAAACCATATAATCATAAAATCATTAGTTTGGAAAAGACCTCCGAGGTCACCAAGTGAGACTCCATGTAGGGTTTTGTTTTGCTTTGCTTAAGGCTGAAATCGTGGAGAATCTCCACCATACCCACTAACCGTGTCCCTCAGTGTCACATCTCTATGGTTTTGAACACTTCCAGGGACAGTGACTCCACCTCCTCCCTGGGCATCCTGACCACTCTTCCTGAGAATAAATCTTTCCTAATATCCTAAACCTTCCACAGTACATCCTAAGGCCATTACTCTCTCCTCTACCTCCCAGATATCCAGAACACTGCATACAAGGTAAGCACCTGTATTATCAATAAAAATCTGTCACACATTTAAAACAGAAGACTGATGTGCATGTAGATTCCCACCTTCTGACCTGAAAGACCTTCTCTTCTACTTTGTTTATGATCACTCAGTGTTTTCCTGCTTATCTTCTACACAGCTAAATGCTGGGTCTACACCTTGTGTAGCCAGTTGTGGGCGATCTGTGCTACAGTACTCAAATGTGCAAAAACATGCTACCAAATGCCACCATTTTTTATAAACTCAGTCTCTGGTTTTGGTTTGTCAGGGAAGAGAAGGAGGGCCAACAACTCCATCATGAGCCATAACAGTATCTATACCGAGTCATGGTCCCACTCTCGGCCAGCTGCCTGTAGACCTGCAGCTCTGCAGCTTGGTTAGCTGGTGACAGTCACCCAGTAGTCCTCCATTAGTGCTCAATTTCCTTCATTTAACACTTGATGAAGGATAGGCTGATCCTACCATCTGCAGAGACCTAGATAAGCTCAAGAAGTGAGCCAAGGTGAACCTCATGAAGTTCCACAAAGCAAAACGCAGTGTCATGGGTCATGGCAATCTTCACTATCAGTACAATCTGGGGGATGTAAGCATAAACTACAGCCCTGCCAAAAAGGACTTGGGGATACTGATGGATGGCAGGCTGGACATGAGCCAGCAGTGTACCCTCTCAGAGAGCCAATCATATCCTGGGCTGCATCAAAAGAAGCATGGTTAACAAGTCAAGGGGGGTTATTATCCTGTCCCTCTACTCTGTGCTGATGAGACCTTATGTGCAGGAGTGTCCAGATGTGGAGTCCTCAGTACAGGAGAGATGTGGACCTATTGGAGCATGTCCAGAGGAGGGCCACAAAAGTGATCCAAGGGATGGAACACCTCCCCTTACAAGGATAGGCCAAGAGACCTGGGGCTGTTCTGCCTTGAGAAGAGAAAGCTATGGAAAGGGTTGCCCAGAGAGGCAGTAGATGCCCCATCCCTGGAGACTTTTGAGGTCAGGCTGGATGAGGCTCTGAGCACCCTGATGTCTCTGTAGGTGTCCCTGTACATTGCAAGGGAGTTGGACCAGATGGCCTTTAAGGGTCCCTTCCAATTCAAACAAATCTACGGTTCTATGATTCTATGATACTGCGAGCACACAGTGGCATTGCACCATTGCAATCAACTGCATGAAAAGATACTTAGAATTATCTCCCAGAGGAGGAAAAAAAAGAAATGACAGTCATCCTATATTCTATTTCAGATTGCTGGATTGAGTTTTTTAATTAAAAAAAAGAAAATTCAGAATAATCTCAAAAAAAAAAACCCTTATTTAAGGCTGGAGAAATGGTACAGTGCATCTATATCTAGTAAGATTAGAACAAACTGCAATAAATTCATTGGGCAAATTTTGGAAAGGAAATAAGGTTTTGTCATTTGTTATATAAAAACCAAGTTATGTGGCTGTTGCTATGGTGACAACTTGTTTGTTACACAGTGGAGTAAACTGAAAATTTGCTGCTTGAGAGTGCTTTGAAGTATGTACTTTCCTCCCATTGTTTCAGGTATTTCTTATGAATGTTTAATTTGCTGCTGTTTGGGAGAGTTGGAGGAAATGCCCAGCCATCCCCCAGCTAGGTATGAATATTTTAAACTTTATGAAATTGCTGGTAATTTAGAACTTGCCTTCTGAAATTACCTGGCAAATGACCACAGCATCATCCAGAAGTAAAAAGCAATGAGGTGTGCACAATTATCTTCTAAAGCTGGAGACACACACGTACTTAGGCATGAATTTAATCACAATACAGGTAAATCGGTGCCTTTTTAAATCCAGCCACTGATGAGGATGAAAACTATTTGCTGTTGAAACCACAATAAAATAAACTTATAAATAGAAATATTCTTGAAAAATAAAATCCAGGTTCGATTAGAACGATGACGATACATTTCCAATTATGTTTTCAAACAAATGAGTTAAATGAGTGAAGATAGCTGCATGAATCTTCTTAAAATGGCTCACATCTATTCAGCTGCATTCAGTAAGGGGCAGATTTCAGCTAAATGATTTTTAAAGATTTAGAATGATGCAGGCATGTTTGAAGGGCCGAGTACCAGTTTCGATAGAATTTAATCAAGCCAGTCTATCGTTTGTGTAAGTCCTCACTGAAATAAACTGCCCTATTAAGCCCCACTTTGTTTGGCTTAAAAACCCTAGCTTCTAATTGCATGTTTGCAAACTTGAGTGAGGTTTCAGAGTTTGTTAATTACATACAGAATACAGTATAAAAAGTACAAGACCACTGTCAATATGTTGTTGTCACTTGAGCCTGAATTAAGAAAATACACTGCTTTCTGGTTTTGAACTCTACAGCTTTGTCTAATCTTGAATAGCGGCATATTATTTGCTGTCACAAACAAATTAACAGCTCAGGCTTTTTGCTCCCTCAATCTATAAGGCTGTAAACTGAGAGAAAGCAAATACTTCAGCTAACCAAAATGGAAGCTGCCACCAATGAGATATTTCTTTTCTTGAACTAATCCTGTTAAAATCAACAGGGCTACATTGATGCCATTAAGAGGAAGATGAGGCTCCCCATGTACAAAATGTTGTCGGTATCGTGTGATGTTCCATTAAAACATGGAACACATTAAGGACACAGGAAAATTTTGTTAGGAAATACATCCGTGAATTCTACCAGAACAATAAAAAAAAACCCACCACCACCACCAACAAAACAACAAAACAAACCCAAAAGACATAATTTGACATGTGGTTTATCTCCATATTGAAATAACTCATGATTTCAAAGCAGTGTCTTTTTAAAATAAGCAGTGTTCCGTCAGTGCTTTCAAATCAACCAACACAGCATTATAAATTAATGCAGAAGATGCCAAAAGGCCCCTTAAGTAGAAAACGTCAACACACAATTGTTAAGAAAGAGATTTACAGAAGAAGTTAAGGTCTCTAAGTCCCATTGAAACGCTTCACATCCCATAAGCCCCTTAGGACATCTCAGTCCTATCCTATTGCTTTAACACAGTCAGATTTGCTGGTAGAAGCGCACTCTCCTTCAGACTGGACTGAATTTATGGAGATGGACAATCTCTTCTCCACCCACACATGTCTGCTGAGCATGGGGCATGCATGCTGACCCAACATCACACATTGGAGGAGGACCAGACCCATTCTCACCTCTCTTCCTTTCCTGCTGAGGTTCAGCAGAGGTCTCAGATCAGTACATGATGTTACGTTACCATATGTGCTGCAATACCTCTGCACAGGAGGATGAGCTAAGGACAGAGTGTCAGCCTTAATTGGAGTGAGCTGTCATAGCAGAGACAGGCTTATATGTTTGAAAGTCTGCCACTTGGACATCGGAACAATCACATGCCAGAGCTCCTCTCTCTACAGATAGAACAGATTAAGCTCAAATGATGAGGTTAATGTGGAAAGAAGTGGTTTTTTAGTTAGGACCACAGGAGACAGGCTTTTTTAAAAAAAGCTTCTCAGTAAACAGCTGATTCAAGCAAAAGGAGTACCTCGTGTTTCCAGGGGGAGAGGCAGAAGCATGGCACATGCACAACTGAGAGTTTCTTCCTAAGATTTCTTAATAAGGTATTGTAAGGTCTAAGAAAACAGTAGAAGCTGATGTTTGTAACAAGTAGCAGTTGTGAAGCTGCATTACAGAGGAAAATTGAGAATTTAAGGTATATTGGAAATCCTATCCCCACTATAACTGCGGACCCAATAAAAAGCTTTGGCTAAAACCAGACCAACAGCTGCCAGTGCTTGCTAGGAGAGATTCCACCCTTTGGAGGAGTGCATTAACTCAGTTGTGGTCTCCCAGAAAAGAGCCAGCTCACCCTACTGACACCAAACTGCAGCCTAGGAAAGGATGTGAAATAAACGGGTAAGGCTTAAAGAAGAACAAACAAATCCATTCACTGCTAAAAGATACGGATTTACACTTCACTGACAGCAGCATTTGTTATTTCAGGAGAGCTTAGTCCAAACTTCTAATTTGCTCATGGAAAACCCTGTAATTGCTTTACCATTTGTGTTGTTGAAACACAAGCAGGATGGAGAAGTCGTGGTAAGTTTGAGGGAAGCATATGGGGAGATGCAGCTGAGCTCCACATTTCGGTTTAACCTGTTTGGATTTCAGTTGCACTGCCAAGCTGGGACAGACATCTGCAGCATACTGCAGGCAAAACAGCCTCATGCAGGCATCCTCCACTGCTCCATTGTTTTACTGTGATTTATTGCTCCATATGAAAGCACTGCATAGACATCAAAAACTCAGTGCTGAAATGGGTCATCTCCAGGTCTCAATTAAAGTAAGAAAGAATTGTAAAAGCTGAGTGAGCAGATAATACCAGGAAATGCTCCCAAATAAGATTTCTGTGAAGTACTGAGGTTTCATGTACAACAGCACTCCTTCTGATGTGTTACTGCGTGATGGTAAGAGCCTGACTATGAAGCCAACGATGGAGCTGGTTGGGCTGATGAACTAGGCTCAGCACAATGCATGCCCAATGCAGTCAGCCAGAAAGACAGCAGCTGGTTTTTCAGCTGCTTGCAAAGCCTCTTCCCCATGAACCATCCCAATTTGTTACAAGCCTTTGAGTCAGAATAGCCAGAGATGTTATATAGTGAGTGACTTCCCAACATTCTTGGGTAGAAGACATTAGACATAGCTGGACAGCAGGCTCAAGGCTTTGGGGAGAATAAATTCTTAATGTTAATAAAGAAGAATAAAAATATTTTGGTATCTCTTTGAGAGGATATTCTCATTAAGACTTCACTACTACAGATCAGGAAGAAAATGCTTCTGCTCTTTATCCCTTGCTTCCTCCTCCCACAGACAAGTGATTTGGCTATACCTAATTAAAATGAAGGAAAAAGTGGCATAAGCTTAATTAAGATTTTAATTCAGTTACAAAGTACAAGAATAAATCACTACAGACCTGGTAGCGACAATAAGAAAATACAGTGCCTATTCCTCCTCTACAATAGAGATGATAACAAATGAGGAAATCTGGAGGGTAGAAAAGAATGCAAGAGCTTCTGCCCCATTGCCTAACGGCAGTACTCAGCTTGTTCTGGTAGCACAGGGCAAGTGTTTTACTCTAAGTTTTATCATATCTCTCTCAAGCCAACAAAAGCTGAAGTATTTATTTCTGACTGGCACTTTAAGGTCCCGATGCTCCTCTAATTCAGTTACCCTCTCGCTTCCACCTACAGAATCTGGATCCAAGTGCAGAAAACCTGTCTTTCTCAAATAGAATTATGATTCCTAACTATAGTGCTAATGAGATCCAGAAGAACTGTTGGAATTTCTGATGGGTTTTTGGAACATGGAGACATTCTTTGGAAATATGGCATGAAACAGAGAAAATGTGACACCTTGGATTTACTTTTTTTCCCAAGCTTTCCTCAGTGTTTAGCAATGGTTGTAATGACAAGAATGAAAGGCGAACTCTTCTCATCTGTATGGCTCAACCATTACAAGTGGGGTGAAAATGAAGCAAAGACAACCAATCTGCCCTGCAGAATCTTCGCAGAAATGCTCATTTTTCCATATTCAGCTCAAGCCAAGTAGGATCTCCTGAAGTAGATTTCCACATGAAGTTTTCAGTTCCACATCCTTCTTCAGAGGAATTAGCATGGTGTTAAAAAGGAGAAGTTGACTGCTTTATTTTAAGGGCCACTTCTTTCTTATGCAAGATGCTTAATATATTGAGTAGTATGCAAGAATCATTTCTCCTGGTACTATTATTAAAAATAATTATATTTGAACATTAAAAAATTGCTGCAGTAGAAGAAAAAAAGTTCTGAAAATTACAATATTGCATTTCAAGGACTAAAAAGGAGAAAAAATATATATAGAACTAAGCAGAGACAAAATCATCTCCACCCTCACTCGTCTCTCTCATCATTTTCTCCCTGGTAAATGGCAAGTTTTAAAATATCGTGGTCAGAGAACGAAAGGCCAGGTTTGCACTTGGGTGAGTACCACAAAGGGCAGGCACACTGGTAGCTTGAAAAGGCAGTTCACAGGGCTGCGGGCAGACAGAAGACTTTGGCACAATATGGGATGCATTTGCAATTTAACTTCAATAGGCCGTTAAGCTCTTAACCACATTAAGCATATCCACCACTGCTGGCAAAACCTTTCATGTATTCCAATGTGCCACTGCAGTGTCTCCTGCTCCTGGCTGGGCTCTGGGGCCCCACTCAGGACTCTGACCTCTAAGCAACACACTCATCCTTTTCCTTCCTTAAAGGCAAGAGTGTGCGTGTGTACAAACATCCAGAATTATAAATACCCAGATTTTTTTTTTTTTTACTTTCTAAACTGCATCATCCAGCCAGCATTACGAGAGACGGATAAAGCTGTTCTCCCCCAGTTGTCAATTTTTGCCTTTCAGTTCATTCGTCTTGCTTTTAAAATATTAATTCTTGCACATGATCCTCTCTGATCAGAAGTCAGTTCAGACCAAGCAGTGGATGAAAAATTACAATCCTGGAGCACTGTGATATTGACAGTGTTCTCAGATAATTCAGCAATGAAAGCGCTGTCCCTGAATTGTGACAATGCTATTTTAAACCGCATTTTTTCCTAAGAATCAGCCGAGCTGTAATTTCCATCACACGCTGTCTGTCAGCTGAATCACAAATCACAGTTGGCTGGGTTTTTCCCCCTCTTTTCCTTGTTTAACGGAAGAAAAAGAAGCAACAGCAGAAAGAGAAAAAATAGCTAAATAAAAGCCAAGGCTGGCCAGATGCCAGAAATGGGAACTACCAAATCCTCCTTTCTTTCAGTACCCTCTGATGACACTACTTTCATTTCCTCAAAAACAAGCAGCTTCACAAGAAACCAATTCAGCAGTGCCTGGTTCCCTGCGGACTGATGCCCTGCATGCACACCATAGGACTATAGTATCGTAGAATATCCCGAGCTGGAAGGGACTTATCTGGATCATCATGTCCAACTCCTGACTTCACACAAAAATCAGACCATATGTCTGAGAGTGTTGTCCAGACACTTCTGGAGCTCTGTCATGAATACTCTGCCTGTGCTACAGCCTCTCCTTCTGAAGAAACACCGCTACATCATCTTTTAGGATGTGAAAGATAACAAGAAGGCGTTCTACAGGTACATAGGCAGGAGGAGACAGGCCAAGGAGAGTGTTTCCCCTCTGATGAAAGGCAATGGGGAGCTGGCTTCTTCGGACATAGAAAAAGCTGAGGTACTCAATAAGTGCTTTGCCTCAGTCTTAATGGGTGGTCAGGCTTCCCATGTCTGCCAGGACCATGAGCCTCTAGGTGAGGGTCTGGGGAGCAGTTTCTGTCCCACTGTAATAGTGAAACAAGTCTGAGCCCCCCTCATGAAATTGAACATGTATAAGTCCATAGGGCCAGATGATATCCATTCTACGGTTCTGAGAGAGATGGCTGATGTAATTGCTGAGCCACTCTCCATCATATTTGAAAACTCATGGCTGTCTGGTGAAGTCCCCAGCGACTGGAAAAAGGGAAACATTTACTCCCATTTTAAGAAAGGGAGAAAGGAGGATCCGGTGAACTACAGTCTGGTGAGCCTCACCTCTGTGCCTGGGAAGATCATGGAGCAGATCCTCCATGAAGAGAAGGCTCTGGGGAGACCTCATTGTGACCTTGCAGTACTTGAAGGGAACGTATAAACAGAAGGGGGGAGAACGGCTGTTTACAAGGGTGGGTAGTGACAGGACAAGGGAAAATGGTCTTAAACTGAGACAGGGGAGGTTTAGGTTAGATATTAGGAGGAAGTTTTTCATACAGAGCGTGGTGACACACTGGAACAGGTTGCCCAAGGACGTTGTGGATGCCCCATCGCTGGCAGCATTCAGGGCCAGGCTGGATGTGGCTCTGGGCAGCCTGGTCTGGTGGTTGGTGACCCTGCATATAGCAGGCAGGTTGAAACTGGATGATCATTGTGGTCCCTTTCAGCCCAGGCCATTCTGTGATTCTATGATTCTACCTACCTCTCTACCTCTTCTGTGAAACTTGGAAAACATACTATCTCTGAAACCTACTTTGCAGTAAAACACTGACACTTGGTGACCAGCAGCCAGCACACCGTGCTGCAGCCTGTCCCCTTCAGCCCTGTGCAGCACTGTTGCCTTTGAGCAGCAAACCAGGCCAACACATGGGATGCTTTGGGGCAGAGTGCAGCGAAAACCCTTTGTAAAATCCCTGACTAGCAGACTCCTGTGCTCCAAAATGGCTGGTGCTGAATGAAGAACAGGATAGTGAATGCTTCTTAAGACAGACATTGGCATTTTCAACAGGTGGGCCTGGAGACTTGCTGGAGGATGAGACAGAAACAACTGGGCAGCCTCAGAAGAAGCATGGCCATTTTAGATAAGTGTGCAATTGCATTTTCAACATAATTAGGTGCCTAATTGTGCGCCCAGGCCTCGCTGTAGTATTTGCACATGTATCTAATTATGATTTATCGAAAAGCTCTCTGGCCATAATGCCTTGCTCTCCAATCCAACAGTGGCATTCATGAAAGTGGGAGATGAGTTTCAGGGCAGAGTAGAGAGGAACAATCCCCGCCCGTGTGCCCTGCTGGCCATTCCTCTGTTGATGCAGCCCAGGATACTTGTTGGGCTGCAAGTGCATGCTGCTTGCTCATGTGAAGTTTTTCACCTACTAGGACCTCTAAGTCCTTCCTGGAAGCAATCAAGCTGACTAAGCAATGGCAGTATCACTGTAAGACGAGTGTAGTGCTGCACAAACTGATCTGAAAAAAAAAAAAGCAAAAATGCCAGGGGAAAGGTTTGGATAAGGTTAATAGCTGAAATTTTTGAAGTTTGTTGCTGATGCCAAAAGAAAGCTGCCTTTCTGTAGAAAGCCCTGCTTGCAACTCACATGTTTTTATCTCCCAGTATTTAGGAAAGTTGGTTTTGGGGTTGATTTTTCTTTGGCCAAGCTTGACATTCTGGTCAACCCAGAAAGCAAAAAGTAAAATTTTAATTTTCATGAACTGTATGTAACCGTTTTGCTCCAATGCATGTGAAAATGAGGTGGTTGCAGAGTATCTGCACGACAGATGAGGAGGACAGTGTGGGAGCCACACTCGTTCTTTTGCTGACACAGGCATTAGTGGGGCTCGTGATCAAACTGCAGGAGTAGCAGTGCAGTTCCCTTCTCTCTCAGTCTCAGATAAATTCTTAGTATCCTCTCTTACGATTATTCAGCTGCCTTTTAACGTGAAACTGACTCAACAGAGACACCACAAAATTCTCAGGACCAACAAAGCTAAACAGCCAAGCAGTCACACCTCTTCATATAAACAGCCCTATGAAAATGTCTATTCTTTCCTTCAGTGAAACATTTTTAACCTACAGTATGTAGTCATTCTTTATAGTTGTATGATGTCAAAAACATTTATTGCACAAGCAGAGATCTGTGTTTCTTTTGCCACAGACAATAAATCTTTAGTGTCTTCTCTTGATACGCATCACTCCACTTGATCTCAGGAGGCACTCTATGTCTCTCTTTCCCTCTCACTCTTCTAGCAAGGTCACTTTGCAGAGATGAAACAACTTTTCCAGAAGGTATAGTGTTCAATAATTAATATCTGCTGATAGTACCTTTCCAAAGCAGAGCTTTGAAAGCAGTGCAGGCTCATCACTAGCTTACAGCTTGAAGAATCCTTAAAAAATATTTGAGTAGTACGTCTGGAAAAAATCAGCCTCAAGAACTTAAAATGCATAGGACTGGATTCACCACTAATATAAACAGATCTGTATCCACTTACAGCAGAAGGAAATTCAGCACTTCCTCTCTCACCAGTCATCATTATCTTACTACTTGCCTGAGAACACTGACGTCCAAATACATGTAATAGAATCTGCCATTCATAGCAAGATAGAAATACCTCCTGTTGCTTTCACTATTGCATGTAGAGATTCTGCAGTAATAATAGCGTAATGGTAGCTACTCAGGAAGGTGTCTCTTACTGGAGGCTCTGCAGGACAGACAGTGAATCATAACTAGAGGGACATACGCTAAGCCAAACATTCCGGTGAATATAGAACATGGTTTCCTGTGGTTGCTGTTGTGTTCTCTTCTACCACTTATTTTATAGCTGCCAACCTCATTTTGTTAGGTGATGCCCAGTTGAAGAAATTGTTGATAAAAACAGACAAACAAAAAACTACCTCCAAGCATGTACTGAAAAAAACGGTTATCTCTCACATGGATGAGATCTACGTTGAATGCTGTCAGTGGGAGAGTGAAATTCATTGACCAGAGACAGGTTTCAGATCACAGAAGCCTTGATATCTTGTGTCCCTATCCCAAGTTGCTCTTTTAGAGGGGTGAGGAGGAAGCATGCCATCTCCTTAGAGATTAACTAGTGAAGATGTGATAATCCAAGGCTGAATCTCCACGGCAGGTTTTTATTGGACTTAATTTCTTTTGGTCTATGTATGTTTATCTATTCAATACAGATCTTTTAGCTCTTGCAGCTGGTCCAGCAGCCAGAGAAAAAGTTCATTCATAGCTGCCAGGGTGTTTCACATAACACTGCTAAGACGGGACATGCACGCTGGCCATGCCTGTCCTATCTTGACCGTCTTTGTCTCCATACAAGTGACCCCTCAATCCTACAGGATCCAAACCACTCAAAGATGTGTGTAGTCCTGGGGTATGGATGCCCAAGAAGTAAAAGCAGGGATGAAGAAACTGTGCTAAGGAGATATGAATCATCTATTCCAAACTGCTTAACAATCTTCCACTAAAACAATTTTGAGAGTCATTTATCTCACAATTCACTGAAAACAGTGTGCGTGCTAAGAACATCAATGAGGAGTAGAGGGGCAGGTGCTAATACCTCTGGCAACAGTGACAGGACCAGACAAACAGCATGGAGCTGCATCAGGGGAGGGTCACACTGGGTGTTAGGAAAAGGTTCTTCACCACAGGGTGATCAGGCATTGGAAGAGGCTCCCCAGGGCAGTGGTCACAGCCTTAAGCTGCTAGAGCTCAAGAAATGTTCAGACATCACTCTCAAAAATATAATTTGATTTTTTGGTAGTTGTGTATGGAGCCAAGAGTTGGGCTTGATGAACGTTACAGTTCCCTTCCAACTTGGGATATTCTGGGATTCTGTGATCTACTGCTTCTGGAAAAACCAGGGAGGCAGAAAATGATGGTTCATGTAGCACCTGCATAGTTCTCACATCCAAGATATCCTGGGCATAGGATTCCTAAAGCCTAAGAGAACTGGTTAAGGTTTATTAAGAGGTTTCTCTGTGTTCTTGAGACCCACAGCCAGGAGGGGAACAGAGCTGTGGAGTGTGGTAGAGCTGACAAAATCCTCCATCTGTCTACTTCGCCCAAGGAGGTTGCGGATGCCCTGTCCTTGGATGCATTCAAGGCCAGGCTGGATGTGGCTCTGGGCAGCATGGTCTAGTGGTTGGTGACCCTGCCCACGGCAGGGGGGTTGAAACTATTTGATCACGGAGGTTCTCTTCAACCCAGGCTATTCTATGATCCTATGACACTTGGGCTCTGAAGAAGGCTGAAGCCCTTACACCTTCCTGCTGACTTATATCTGACAGGGACCAGGAGGAACAGTGGGGCAGTCTGACTCACTGGTGTAACTTACCCACTGACACTACTACTGAGCACTGAATGTTTATGTGCGTGTAAATTGCGCACGTGTGTGCACACACAGAAGCCCAGATACAGAGAGTCAACATTAGTTGAGCATCTAGTCAAATGTCCCTTGTTTGTCTAGGCTAAGAGTAGTGTGTGTGTGAAACAGAGGATGACAGGCTGTAATTATTCCAATGTAGTGCTTGTACACTGAAGGAAGGCGGCTGGGAGGAGGTGTCAACTGCAGGTCATTAAGACTGACAAGGGCTGCAGTCAGCTCTAGCAGCTGGCCCTCTCCCAAGTGGGCTGACCAATGGTGCCATCACCTTGTCTCCAAGGAGCCTTGGAGGCACATGGCGTAGGCCTCATAGAGTGAGTACAGGAGATAGAAATAATGCTAATTGTTGTTCAGAGCAATCATAAGCAGAAAGCGCTACAAGCCACAATATTCTGACACTAGGCAGCTGATGTCTTTTATAAATACATATGACTCTGTATAGGTCAGCCTAGTCTGGCATATGATTTAACTTCATTTTATGTTTATGCTATGCACAGGGTAAAATCTCTGTCCCTTAAGCTCCATGAAAAATGTTTTTTATCTATTAGACTTTTCCATGTACCAGTATGGCATTGCACTTGTGCAGTGTTATCACAGGGAAGAAACCCTAGCATTTAAAAATGGTACCTGATTCTGTTTCGTAGTGAAGACTTGAGCCTGATACTGCAGTAGGACCCCTGGTAGTGGAAAGTAAGACCAAGGAGATGTTACACTGAATGCTATTTACCTGCACTCAACAGAGCTATGGGAACAAACCTATTGACGTCGCGCTTCTCTTGGGCCAAATGTGCTTGTCTTTGCTTTGAGAATTAACTCCCCCATTTTCAGCCTCTAACAATGGAATGTGAACTCTTCTACCAACATCATTTACCCTTCTTTTTCTGGCTGTTGTTCACAGGGCTCACTAGAGGAATCTCTGCTTCCCCCATCCTGTAAATGCTTCTGCCTTCATTAGTTGGTGTTCACATCATCTCCTAAAAATTGTCAGATACCATCACTGGCCTCATTCTTTATTGCAATTGTCCTCCTCAGACACTGTAACCCTTAGAAATCTCCTGGCCTCTCTCTTGTGTCTTAATTACCACCCCTGTCACTCGGAGGAAGCCCTGCTGCTTTGGTCAGAGCAGCCTGCCTTTAGCAAACCTACAGTTCCGATGTGTGGCAGTGGCCCAGTTGCTAGGCCACTCAGCTTTTGAGTGGAAATTAAGAATTAGCTGGTTGGAAGATATGCTTTCTGTTTCTCTTGTATCTTCCTCCTGCTTTTGTTCACAGTCTATTCCATAGCTTCACTCCAATCAACAGCATTTATGTCTGTGTTGTAATCTTGGTGGAGACAGCAGACTGGAAAGCAGCCTAAAAGAGGTGTCAGCTGGTTTCAGTCTATGCAAACCCCCACCATCCTGGCTGGGAAAGAAAAGGAGGGTGGGCAGACCTTTAGGAGCTGTGAATCTTCCTCATTCTCAGGGTAAAAATGTGCATAGTCCAGTTGGGAGCATCTCCCAGAGAGAACTACCACACTCACTGCTAGAAGCATCAGAATACACCCATGGACACATACATCCCTGCTGTTCTTCTGTGCATGATATGTGCTAAGACAGCTCTCATCCCCATGCTACTCTCTCACAGTAACCTTCTTCCCCAGTATTTCTGCTTACAAGATCAGGAATTATGTTCCACTTAACTAGGCAGAATATTAAAAAAAA
>PPHD01009067.1:0-21054 GCA_002909625.1 Bambusicola thoracicus
CAGAAGTGTTTCAGAAGACCTTAAGTTTAAATATCATCAGATCTTTGTAAATATTTTACCAAATGATTAATATCTTTTCAATGTTTATACACCCTTTCGATACAAGTATACTGAAGAATGATAGTAATTTTGGCATCAAGCTATTCCTGTCAGACCGCTTTATTTTATGAGTGAGAAAATGAAGATGGAAGTTAAAGTAATTCTGTGAGAAGAATTCTGCAGTGCTGGGAAGACTGCCACGGTGCTTAGATGAGTTTTCTTCCCAATTGCCACTTAACAAACGCTTCTCTTTTGTCTTTACCTTAAATGTGCAAAATAGAGGACTCTTTTTATCCATATACATCCAGCTAAAAGAACAACAAAACCCCTCAAACAACTCCTGGTTTCTGGAACCAGAACAGCTCTTCATGGACTACCTGCGGAAGTTCGGCTCCAAGAAACATTGGAAGGGGATTTCTTTTCTAAATTTACTGATCTTTTTGTGTGTAGTTACAGTAAAGTAGTATCAGTTGGAAACTGTGTTAGGGAAGAATTCCAGGCAAAGTAGAAGATGAGGAGCTGATGGTGATCTTGTGTAAAATGTTTCTTCTTGTTAGTTAAATTATTATCTGAGAGCAAAGACTTTTCTGGGCAGGGTTATAGCTGCTGCATGCTAATAATGGAACAAAGAGTTGAGGGTTACAGAAGCAATAATAGTAAAAATATCCAGGAACAGTTGCTGGGGACATTATTTTCCTGTCAGCTGTGCCGCTGTGTGCTTTGGCATTTCTCTTGTCGTCCCACAGTAACCAGAGACCTCTGTGAGGGCCTCTCGGAAACATGCAGTGTTCTAGTCCTGTGGCTTTTCTTTTCCAGAGGGTAATCTTAGACACTGGGTCAGCAGAACCAGATGGGGAGAAAATAATAGTCTAGTGCTGGTATTCTTAGTGGGAAGTTAATGGCTCACCAGAAGCAATAGAGGTTGGGTGATTTTTGTAGCCACTAATTGAGGAATAGACAGTTTGTGGTGGAGTGCGTCACTCTTCAGAAATATATACCTGGTGACTTTGGTATCCTCAGCCTTTATTGGCAGAAGATCACAACATATAGTGGAGGATATTTACCCAGCAATCAGAGTCATCAAAGAGTTGTAATTCTTGTAACCAAGTTACCTTTTTCAGGAAAGCTTGAACATATGATAAAAAAATTAGTTTGCTAAAAACTTGTGTTTGTATGTAATACTGACTACCAGAGTTTAAATATCCAGCATTGCCTTCCATTTCTGTTCCGTCACCTTCAGTAACAATGGCTTTTTATTGGGGGCACTGTTGGCTTTTTGCAGACTCCATACTATTTCACATTTCGTGACACCTGAACAACAATTTCTACTTATTTAATCAAGTGGGTTCATTAAATTGCATACTTCTTGTTGCAAACAAACTTCCATCAACCACGTCCTCTCTAAGTGTTTTCATTTGAAGTAAAGATGTAAATGGGCTGGAGTGAAAGGAATATTTTCATGCTTTGACTTTTTGTAGGATGCAGTATTGACAGAAAGCTGTACAGCTTACAGGAATCAAATCAGCATCCTTTAATGTAAGCTGTTATTGCAAAATTATCTAATTTACTGCAATAAATGTACCCTCCCTCTTTGTCTCTCCTATAAATGTATAATTTTATTTTCCTGACTTGCAAGAAGCTAGTGATGAAGTGATTGGCAGTATTCTTGTGGTTTGACTCTTAATCTCCAGTTGGAACAGGAAAATTTTGAAGAATGAGCCAAAACCAAATTGTTTATTATGAATAGTGATTTTTATTTTGTTTGTTTTTGTTTGTTTTATTTTAAGACTGGAAAACATTCCAATTTTACCTACAGCATCTTTCAGCATTGGCTGGCTCAGTGTGTTCTAGAGGCATCTAGAGACATAAGATGGTACCATTTGTACCTTTATGGTATTGGTAATACTCAGGAATCCCTGCAGGTTTCGCTGATGCTGAACTAATAAAGTAGTAAAGTACTGCTTGCAGCCTTTGGCTGTTCCTGCAAAAGATAATTTCCATTTGAAAAATCCCTTTAGATGACTTCTGGTGTAGATTATGTATGAAAATTTTGTTTGTACAAGCCTATTTGGGGAGAAGAAAAATGCTGCTTGCACGTTCCCAGTAACATGGAGACAAGCACAGCTATACTAAGTTTTTTCCCTATTCCTGTCTGTAATTCTCAGTGACAGTAGGACATCACTGTCTCCTGATGTACATCTCAGCAGTACCTGGGCACTTGTGATAGTAACCTAGAAGCCACGTTAGCCCTGTTACCCCAGAAGGAAATATGGTGGGCACATCTTAGTGCCTAGTGTATTCCACTTCCACAATAACTGGAAGAGAAGAAAAGGCTCCTTTAGCTGATGATAGAGATACTGCTCCATGTATGTAAAGTTTTGGATCTTGTTCCTGAAATTAAGATCCATGAGGTATCATGATCTTGAAAGCAAAAAAGAAACATGAGAAATGAGAAATTTATTTTGAACAAATTAAAGGCAGCTTTCTTTCAATGCCTTTTTAAAAGCTGCTGAAGAGTGATCCTTACTTTTTTGCCTGAAATGAAGTTTTTTGTTGATTTGCTTGGTGATGCCCAAAAGCAGTGGAGAGTCCAAGGCTGTCTTTATTGGGACATAAAATTTGCATTTACAGAACCCTTCACAACTGTGATACTGCCATAGTAACACAGGCTTTTTCAAAGGTAAGAATTTCAGTGCAAATGTTGAAAGTTAATTTACAGTACACAAATAGTTTTTTAGTAATGGAGTATGTAGTGACAGTACAAGGTAGAATCTAGTGTAAGAAAAGGTGCAGGTAGTCCAACCAATGGTTAAAATGGTGCTAGTGGATTGCTTTCAGTTTGCCTTTGAAAAAATGATGCTAGTGTTCTTAGAAAGACTTAAAGATATCTTGTATCTTTGGGTATTGGCTATTATGCATTCAGGCACCTCAGGAACAAAGGAATGACAGTGAAATGGATGGCCTGGGTTTAACTAAGTAGGTGATGGTACAGATGAGGCCCGATAAGCTTAACACTTCATCTCTGTGCTGCCACTGCAGTTTGCGAGGAGATTAGAACTGTCTGACTGTGAGGAGGGCAAGCTCCACAAATTCACTCATACATGGCAGTTCTGTAATGAGGTGATACTTCATTCCTTAAACTACTGAACTAGAACTGCACAAACAGATGTATGCCTCTGGCAGTCCTGTGCACGCAGCACATGCTCTGTTCTACCTCCAAATGCAAACAGTGTCCAGTTGCCGTAATTATATTTTATTGATGCACACTGTTCTATGTGCATTCACAACAGTAAGGGACAAGTTGTATTTTTGTGAAAGAAAGAAACCAGCAAAGAAGTTCAGAATTTGTTTATTGCAGAGTAGCATTTGACAAGAATTTAAATATTTTACTTCTTCATTGGTTAAAATGATAAAATCTGATGATGGAAATTAAGAGAGGATTTTGCCCTTGGCTATATGCATTATGTTTTTTTCACAGAAAAGCTATTTCAGAAAGCTGAGGAGATGGGGATTTGACCCTCATTTTTGAATCTTTTATGCAGTTTCTGGTAAACAACCAAAGGTCGAGCTAAGTCTTAAAAGTTTTTTTGATTGTTTGTTTTTGTTTTGAGCTTGATATTACTTTAATAAAATTGCTGAGAGCTGTAAATGACCTCTGGGACCCTCAGTGACAAGTAGATGCCTTTAAGTACCTGGCTTGTTCTGTCTGCTTTAGGAGGAGCCCTGTGATTTTAACTTAAGCGTATGTTAATTACTGATGTCTTAGAGATGTGAAAGCAGTTCAACAGGGTCAGTGCTTTGTGGTGAGCAGAGAGGAATTTGTCAATAGATTGACTAGCTAGCTCCTGCAATTCAGGTGGTTTCCAGGTTCTGGGGGTTAGCCGGTGGTGGAAAAGGAATATTTCTATCAAGCAATGAAGTAGTAATGGACTGCTGATGGCAGTTTGCTGAATATTGTCATGGAGAGTGTATTTTAACAATGGAAACTTTAATTTCTTTGTCTTTACAAACACATTAATTGTGGCAGTTTAAGTTTTAAAGTTTGGTTTGTGCGAAAATAGTACTTATTGAAATTCCAACAAAATGACTGTTAAAACTCTGCTCCTCAGAATATAACACTATTTTTAAAGCATTTTATCTTATTTCCTCTTGCGGATTCTTGCCGGCCTAGGGCCAGTCTCTTGAAGTAACAGGACCACTTCTTTCCTTACAAGGAGGGATTTCCACTGCTCGATGCTGATCACTTAAACCTGTTCTTTTTAACTGCAAAATAGACACTATTTCATTAACCAGTGGACCTGAATAAGACAAGCTAAGCCTCGATGTAAGTGAATATAACTTTTCAGTGCTAAGGCTTTCTACTGCGGTAATATGAACCAAATTATACTTAAAGTATTTCTGTACATCCATTCCCAGTAGAGTATTTGTTGCAGAAATGTGACTTTAGACATCATCATTCGTTTATGATAATGAACATCCTAACTAGAACAAGATATTTTATTTAAGGAAACAAGCACTCAAGTAGTTGTACTACAAAACATCACTCAGTATAGGCATATGTTCCTAAAACACAAGCTGTTTTCTGTAGATGTGTGCAAATAAAGTAATACTTTAAGTGCTTTAAGCATATGAACAGAAAAGATACGGTAAGGAGATACCACTATGTGTTCTCTTTCTATTTAGAAACTCTAATGTGATTAAAATGTTCTTTTATTAGGTTTCTCTCATGTATGAAGGGAGGAAAAGTATGTTAATTACCGTTAGCCTGAAGGAGAGCATACTGTGTTCTTTATGACTTCATAGTATCGATTTGGCTATTATTCATGGCTTCTATTCTCTGCTATGCAAATTGATACATCTTTAATTCTTAGACACATTATCACCAATAGTGATTCACTGACAAACAAAACAGAGCTCTTGCTGGATACTTTTTAGTACAAAAGCTCAACATTTTCTGATAAATGGTAGTCCATGCGTTCTACTATAGACTCTTGTGTTAAATGTTTTATTTCTGTGCATTATGTCAATAACCTACATGTAATACTGTATGTATTTTTGTCAATGCTATCACTAATGAGTTCCTAAACTATAGAAACATTTTCTAGTTCTACAAGAACCAGTCAAAAGCTGGGTAAACATCTCCATGCTTGTGTGTGTAATGTTGAATTATCTGTTTGTAGAAACCACTGTAAATAAAGTGAATGTCCCTCACACTTCATCTTGGGATTTAATTATATTAAACTTGGGGAAAGACTTTTTAATATTCCAATGACCTTATGAAAAGTAAAACTGTTTTTTCTTGAAACATTTTCAAACTGATCAAATTCTGGCATGTTAATTATTTTCTTGATTTTTTTTTTTGTTTGTTTTTGAATGAAAGGAAAAGGGGGAAAAATGAAGTCTAAAGCAACCATGAGACTGTAGTCTTGGGTCTGAGTCTGGTTAGTTCTTGATTTATCTTCTGATGAGTGTGATAGTCACAAACAGCTGTCTACACTTTGGAAAGATGCCTTGTATTTCCAGTTTCAGGGAAAAATAAGGACAGACGGAGGGTGATATTCACCCTTCTCTCATCTAACTTTTAATTTCCTCAGTTTACTTACACACTGTGGTTACGTTTTGGAATGACTGCTTGTAATATAGCATGGGTGGGATATGATACAAAAGCAGTTATTGTGTAGATTGCTCACTAGATTGAAAAAAAAAGTAACAAGAGCTACAGTCAGAATAATAAGTTCTAGCTGTGGTTTTGTTTTCTTTATGTTTATTTATTTGCAATATTGTTTTCACGGGCTACATCGTTAGGTAGGTTTCAAGCTTTGTCATTGTGGGTTTTTTTTTTTAGCATGAGAGAGAAACTGTGGGGGAAAAGGCATATTGGGAGTTAATATGTCAGTAGGTGTGGATGTAGTCTGTCTAGATTTCAGCAAAGCTTTTGAGACTGTCTCCCACATCGTTCTCCTAGGGAAGCTGGCAGCTCACAGCTTAGGCAGGTATAGTCTTCACTGGGTCAATAACTGGCTGAGTGGTCGGGCCCAGAAAATGGCAGTGAATGTAATTAAATCCATCTAGTGACTGGTCACGAGTGGGATTCCCAGGGGTCCATATTGAGGCCACTTCTGTTTCGTATCTTTATTGATGATCTGGACGAGGAGATTGAGTGCACTCTCAGTAAGTTTGCAGATGACACCAAGTTGAGAGGAAATGATCTGGCTGAGAGTAGGAAGGCCCTACAGAAGGATCTGAAAAGGCTGAATGGATGGGCTGAGACCAGTTGTACGAGGTTCAACAAGACCAAGTGCAGCATCCTACACTTTACTCACAAGGGCCCCATCAGATGTGACAGGCTTGGGGCAGGGTGGCTGCCCAGGGAGGTCAGAGGAGTCACCGTCACTGGAGGTGTTTGAGAAATGTGTAGATTTGACAGTGAGCAGCGTGGCTTTGTGAGCACTGTGTTGATGGGTTGACAATTGGGCTAGATGATCTTAAAGGTTTTTTCCAGCCTTCATGATCCTACAAATATGTCAGATGGCAGTTTAAGAAAGTGTGCAATATAGCTAAATGGTCAAAGAGAATAAAGATGTGGGGAAGATCTGTTGTACAGAATGACTAATACCACATTACAATCTTTCAAAAGTATTAATTATATGTTAGATTGGACATTGTTTAACAGTCCAACTGTAACCCTTCCTTTTTCTTGCGTATTTACATTTAGTTATGGATCTTTGAAAGAAACCATCGTGAATATGCCCCTCTACACTAAATATACAGAAAAGCTACTCATGTTGTGCAGTTTCTTGGGAACTTTTACAAAGCAATTTACAATGTGCAGGTGGTCAAATTTTCAGAGAGTCTGAGAATATACTGATATTGCTGGTTTTGATACAACGTAGAGGAATTTAGATTTTTGCAAAGGAAATCATTTTTCATCTTCAGTAATTATAGTGAAGAATTAGAAGCCTAAGTTTGGCTGCCAGGGTTCAGCTATTCAGAAGTTACTGTCTTTGTTGTAATTAGGAGAGTCCACTTTGATATATAGTGTTCTGGTATCTGTCTAAAAAACCGAAATCAATGTGAATACTTTTATCAGTTAGGTACAGAAAAGTGCAATGATGAGATATAGCAGCAGCAGTCAATGCCATGTCCTTCATAGGGGTAGTCAGTGAATTAAAACCTGTTTAGAAGTTGATGTCAAAGGTACCACATAACGCAAAGAGTAAAGGTTTAAAAGTATTGTCTAAGCAGATGAATGCTAGCTACAGAAAACATTGCAAATCATGAGCAGAGTTTCAGTTTCCCAAGGAGATGAAATCGCGTGTTGTTTTGTTTTGTTTTGTTTTGTTTTTCTGAGAAAAAGTTACCACCAGCTATTTTAAAAGAGTGCCACTCATCTTGCCTTGAGGTGTGAGGTTTGTTATGCAATATTTGTCTTCAGGGTACATTTTGTTTTTCTCTTTACTCCACCTTCATCTCTTGCTTTTGTCCTTACTCATTTTATTTTGTAACTAATTTAGGGGCAACTATAAAAGGTGAGGAGATGATTGTCTAACTTGCTTTTTTGGAATGGAAAATAGGCATTGTCTAATAAAAGTATATGGGGATAATGTTACCCAAAGCAGTGCCTGGGGATAAGACAGGCATAAGTCTGCCAATATGGAACAAAAAGGAGATGGACAGACACGGTGATAAAAGGAAACATAATGAGAGAAATGTTATGAAGAAAGGCTGATTGAATGAATTACCTTGTAGGTGTATCTTGTGACCTTTCAGCACAAAGTAAGCTATCTCTTTGGTTGTCCTTGTTTCCAGTAGCCATAGAGGATTTCAGAGAAGGCTGATACAGTTTGGTGTGCAAAAGAAAATGTTGCAGTGTGTCATCCCAGCTGAGAAATGGATGTAAATAGTAGATTATCAGTTTCCCTGCTTCTCAATCTGCAGTGACTCAGATCAGCTGTCCAGGATGAAAGGACACATTCTCACATTTCTTCAGACTTTTTTGAGGAGCAGGTGTGATGTATGTGCTCCTAATAGTTGCTTTCACCTGAAAATATAATGTTGGCTTTGCCTTGGATGACATACCCTCTGGGTACTACTGTGGTTCTTCAGATTTATACCTATTTGTTTAAATTTCTCTGTTTAAAGTGTCTCGTGAAATACTGTAGTGGGTTTTCAAGAGTACATCTTTATGGGAAAAGAAGACTGTAGGACAGTTTCAGAATGTTCCTTTTTTGAGTTAAATGATGACTTGACATTCTCTTCTAAGACAGAAGAAAGGTGTATATCATTACGAGAGTAGGCTCTAGAAGATAAATTTCTAAAGAGGTTTTTAAAGATTATTTTTAACTGGCTCTTAAAAAAGCAAGAAAAGCAGTACGTACCCTTGTCAAGTCTTCCAATGATAGTAAATCTCCCAGGTAAGCTGATCTTTCATTATAGTGTACAAAGTTTAGCTCTGTGTAGCTGATTGTAGTAAAATAATGTACAACAAACATTTCCATACTTTGCATTTCAAACTGTATGTTATTTTATGAAGCAGCTAAACTGGAGTTTGAGGTAACAGGGGTTCCTCAGACATCAGTGACAAAGGTCAAACATGATGGGCTGGTGTAAAGTTCCTTGGAATTATTTGATGAAGTGAATAAAAATTTCCCTGTAGAAAAGAAAATGAGCGTGCTATCACACTGGTCACTGCTGATGGATTTCATCAACACAAAGAGGTTCAGTAAAGGTTAATAGGAGTGTGTAATGTGGTGTAACACAAACTTCCAATTATCAAGGAGTTCTTTAATGTCAAGGTGAGGAGAAATATGCCATTGTGACTCATATTTCCTTACAGATCAAGCTGGAGTTAACAATGTTGTCTGTAGTCTATTGGGCACGGCACTGGAAGAGTAACCAAGAGAGCTTGTACTCTGTGTTGCTGTAAAGTGTTGTGGGACATTGGGGTCGTCACAGAATTCATTTATGTCTCAATATCTTCATGTGCAGAATTGAGGTTCCTAGAACCTTCTTATATAAAGTCTTCAGAGATCTGTGGATGACAAATCTTATACTGTCTTTAAACCAAAATTTTTTTTGTTCATAAATTCTTACCAGGCATTGGCTGCAATGTAAAGACAACACTAATGTTGCTTATTTTGTTAAGACATTAAATCCTGCTCCACCAAAAAGAGTGAGGAGGAACAGGCAACAACTTAACAGTGATATTCTTGTTTAAACAAAACCAAAAAAAAACCCCCAAACCTCGAAACCACCACCCTAAGGTCATTGTGATAATGGAGAAATACAGAAATCTTTTACTAAGGAGAGATTCACAGATGAGTCTATCAGAGGAGTGCACCATCTGTAGTTGATGTCTCTGCTGTGGTAGTGCCATCTGAGTACCCTTCTGCTTAGTGGAAATGCTCAGATTCCCACTCACATGCACATGTAATTCTGGAGACTATTTCATTGGCTTCAAATTCAGGTTTACTCAAACAGCACGTATTTAATTAGTGATCCCTCACTTGTAATGAAGCATTTAAAGGCTGTGCTGTGTGTTTTTAAATGATTTGCAGGAAATTGCTCTGCCAGCTCTTGCATGCAGAGGGGTTGTGTGCTAGTACAAAAGAACACTGCAAGAGGTCAAGTGACAGAAGGTTTGAGTTTTCCTGTGTTCTCCAAGTTTGTGTCTCACCAATTTGAACATGATCATTGTTTTAAAATTTTATTGTCTTGTAGCTTCCCCATATTGAGGGCAAGTTATATTCTTAGTTTTGATTCAAAATCTAGGAGGCATATTTTGCTAATAGTAGAAAACCTCACTCTGCCCTTAACTCCTCTATCTTCCATAGAATTATTAATGGTGGAAGGCAGCACATAGTGCAACTGCGTTGTCAGTCTGCTCCACACAAATTGTGGGGTTGGGGTTTTATGACTAAAACCAAAATAACTAAAAAATGAGTAGGTGTTTTAAAACACCCTGAGTAAATGCCATTTAAATTTTGTTCAGTAGAGCTAGCAGCATGCATTTCAAAAATTCTTACATGAGGAAAACACTGAAAAATCAGTGTGAGCTTTATGTGTGTGTTTCCATAATCTCATTTTACATTTGAAGTTTTGAGTCTTGAACATCTGAAAGTGGTTTTGGTTTGTGTTTTTTTATGAATGACATCGAATAGACAGTTTTTTTTTCATGGAAGCGATAGATTGAAATGGATAATTGAACTTTCATTTGCATGTTGGTTCTGCTTTTCCTTTATAAAATAATAATGCACTCATACATCAAACTGCAGGGTATGCGTGAGAAAAACTCTATCTCAAATAGCCACATTTGTGAGTATGTATAAATATGCAAGACAAAGTTATGAATACATCTCAGAGGCTTATATCTTTTCCTAAATATGCAACACAGATTGTTTTTAAAGACTTATTATGGAGTTGCTGTTGCATAAATACACTTCTTGAATGAGGATGGTAGTGATATTTGCTGCTTCTGAAGATCACTGGGAGTGGTAGGACTTTTCATCATAGATGGTTCTGCCTGTGTTCAAAGGACCCACTTGTTGGAAGAGTGATACTGAGAACTGCTTACACACTTGTTAGTAACTTGAAATGTTTTGGTATACAACACAATTATCTGGATTTTGATAAAAGTTTATATGTAGATACAAACAGGAACACAATTACCACATTTGTTCCAAGGTGAAAAAAATTCAAACTGTAGATGATCTATGGTATATTTCTGAAGTTGTCTTTCTTCAAGAGAATATTTATTTTCCTCCTTACTTACTCAGTCTGCAGGTTTTATTTTCATTTTTATCATAATTAATGTTATTATTATTTATTTAGCATTTGTTTATACTTCAGTGCCAAATGCTTGGATTACATTAACTGATTCAGACTTGATTTTTGTGTGGACTCCTTTCTGGTATGTTGATTTTAGATGAACACTTATCATGCAAGTGTAGGAGGATGGGATACAAAACAAAAAAGACGCCTAAACTAAATCCATGAACAGCATTAAAAGTTCTGACAGTGAAGTGCTGTCTGTGTCTGGTACTTATGTGAAATGATGTGGCAAAATAGATATTGCAGAAATCACCTATTTTTTGTCTGTTGTGAAATGACAAATGTTCATGTCTCTGTGGAGAATTTCTTAGCAAATGTGGATTTTGCTAAAAAAAAAAAAAAAAAAAAAAAAAACAACCAGAAGTTGCTTAGATGTGTCTGCTCAGTCTTCTTGACAACTGGAAGACCACTTATCAAATGAAATGACCAACTGTGACTCTAACTTTTGATATGTTTTTGTGCAAAAACCAGTTATTTACAGTTTACATTTTTTACAAAGGAGGGAAAATGGCTGATTTAAAGTTTGGAAGAGTTATTCAGAGTGGCTATATGAAGGTAGTAAGCAATATAAAGGATAGCCCTGCCCAAAAGCTGAGTATTTTCCACCAGCATTTTTCTAATAGCTTGTTCCTTAGGTCTGTGCCAGTAAGGTTGCAGTTGTTTTTTCAAGATTATACTAAAATAAAATAACTGTATTTTTAAATTTGTTCAAATTTATTTTGAGTGAATGTCTGTGTTGTTTTAGCTAATTTTTTTAAATTAAAAGCAAATGTATACTGTAAACTGTAGTGTCAGGAGAACGATAAGACCCTGACGACCAGACAGCAGTGGGACTGCTGGGAGGAAGAGAATTCATTATTAATGACTTTTTGTTTGCTGCGGATTTATTGTGTGGTGTTTTTTTTCATGTCTGCTTTGATTCAGATTTTTTGTGTTGATACTTCTGTTGGTCAGCATCTTTCTAGACTCAAACAGAATTACCATCTTCCTGAACACTCAGTACTGAGAGGAGGTTCATGGGTATGCACAGACAAAGCTGGCACCTCTCCCCTCCACGCACAATCATTAGAGCAAAAGAATTCTAAAACCAGCTGCTGTTTTTTCCAGCCACATCATTTCTCCTGTCTTGGAACCTTCCTCTGATGGCTGAATAAGTAACAGAATTGTTTTTATGGCAATGAAATTCTGAATATAAAATACATATTAAGTAAACACCTTGATTGCCAAAGTCTTGCAGATCAAGTAAATACTCCTAGCTTGTTGCAATTGCTCCTTAAGTTTTCCAACAATTGGCTGGATGTGCACTATGCAAGATGTGTGGTCTTTTGTTGTTAGAACTCAAACACTATCTTTTTATTTCTTCCCATATATTTTTTTAATGCTGGAACTTTGGCTTTAAGTTAGGGAAAAATAAATCAATGTACTGAGTAGAATCTCACTCCCACTTACTTTGAATGCAAGCTACTTGTTAATGATAAAAAAACAGAAGTTATTCAAAATCGAGAAATGTGAGTTTTTAATATGTTTCCTCAGTAACCTAATATACTATATGATGCAATTCTCTGTGGCTAGAAAATGTTGACTTTCATTCTAATATGCAATTTTCCAACAAATGCAGTGAATAATCTGATTTTCTTCACTTTATGGCGAAGTTTAAATCAATACATCTGGAAACCTGAAAACAGCCTCTTGAAGGGATGTATTTTAGAATACTTTCTAAGAATTCAAAGATCAATACTGCAGGGAACAGTTTTTATCAGACTGATATGTTGAACATGACCTGTGCAGCTTGAAATAAATGAGTCAAATTTGTACCTAGTCTGTTGACATAATAAATATGATAGTTATTCATAGCAGAGCATTCTGTCACTTGTTTTACATTCTCCAAAGCTTCTAATCCTGTGGGACATGAGCAGACTTTGAGATCATTCATTAGCTGGGAGTGTTTTCAATTTACTATTAATCTAGTCCATTTTACTACACTTCATTACAGTAGTATTTAGCTCTCTGTTGTCCACTGTGTTCTTTTTATTTTCTCCAATAATTGCAAAAAAGATTGATCTATTTTAGACAACTCACCATGCTATCCTATCTATCTACCTATCTCTCTCTCTCTCTCTCTCTCTATTTTTCAGAATACAGGCAGTCTGCTTGAGGCTTCATAAATATTACAAGATTAATATTAAAGTCTAAAATAAAATAATCTCATAGTAGGAAGCAATGTAAAAGTAAATAAAATAACTCCTGGAATAGGAAAATTACAGAATACAAAAAATTTGATATCCTAAATATTTTCTGATGACATTGTTAACCTTCTTATGACATGATCTGCAAATTATATTTTATCAAATTTTCCTATCAAAACATTAATTCAAGCTTGTACGGATAAGTATTCAGATTAAAGCTTGTTCTAAGTGTCATTTGCCTTGAAAATTAGTTGGAAGAAATGAAAACAGTATGAACAGGAATTCTCTTACAGTAAATTCCTTTCTTCTGTCACCAGCCAGGACATGACTGGTCCTTACTTATTCATTGTTCAGGTTACTGAAATGTTTGTCCTGGTGCTTTAAGCCATTTTTCTTTTATCCCCTTATTCTTCCTTCTCTCTAGTGTTGCATATGTTTGGGAGAAAATTATTATTGCAAAGGCAAATGTTCTTCATGAATTTACTTAATATTAACGTCTTAGCACTTAGAGTAAAAATATAGTGGAGGGACATGAGCAGGAGAAATTGTCCCTGTATTAAATGCTTTGAAATTTGGCTCCAGAGAATATTACACTTTTTTTCTGTATATTATGTTCTTACAAGGTTCATTTATAAACACTGATTAAAAAAAAAAAAAAAAAGTTGTTATGCAGAAAATAAAGAGAATAAAAATTGAATGTATTTTCAGTCTAGGAGTTATGTTGTGAATGAGACCATAAGTTAATGCTCATCCATAGTGTGCAAATGATGCTATGCATTCAGATAAGGGCACATATTTCTGTGGTCTGTTGAGGGTTTTCCTTGCAAGGAAAGTTAAGGACATGTAGATATGCTTATAGCATAAGTATTCCTAATCTAAGGATTTTGTAAACCACATAGAATAGATATTAGCTGGATCTTCTTTGGAGGAGGTTTCTAAATGGCTAAGACACATGTGTATCATTTGTTTAAAATACTTTTGAATGGAATACAGAGATTTTTTTCCTCAATATTTTGATGTTTGTTTGTCTTGGGAGGTAATTTAACTGTTGTGAAGGAAAACCACTACATTCCTATTATGCAGAGCGTAAATATTTCTGTTGTATTTTCTTAGCTGAGTTCTGGTACTAACCTCATTCTTTTTCTGTATGTCAGTGTCTGGGTGCGTAGCAGCCTTCTGTCAACAAATAAACATCAAATAAGTAGAGAATATCAGCAACAGCATAAATGAAACCAATCATTAGTTGTTAACATTACAACTGGTTCCCTGAATAATTTTTCCCTAATTCTTTTTTTTTCATGTCTTCCTTCAGAAATACAAAGAATATGAGAAAGATGTTGCAATAGAAGAAATTGACGGCCTTCAGCTTGTGAAAAAGTTAGCAAAGAATATGGAAGAAATGTTTCATAAAAAGTCCGAAGCTGTGCGGGTAAGCAGCAGAGCTGTCTGCTATTTCATTCTCTAACGTCAAACTAGGCATGGAATTTAGGCTCTGCTCTGGAAGATATACAAGCAATTGAAAATGAAATGGAAACACTGAAGTGTTCAGAAGTATTTTTAGAATCAGTTCATCAGAGAATATATATAAATTTTTTATAGCATCAACAGATAAACACAAAAGTGTGTAGCAAGGTTTAGACTACCTGTTTCCCATATGGATTTGTAAGCTATCACTTGTGTTTGGTGAAACATAGCTATTACGTATGGTTGTGCATTATTATATTAGAATTCACATCATCAAACCAAAACAGACTTCATACTATTGCTTTCTAGTAGAAAAATAGTACTGTGGGAAATTTCTGATTTCAATAGCTGTTCTTTAGATCAGGTCAAGAAAAAGACGAAAATGCTTCATAATGCTTCATATAGGAATGAACCCAAAACTCCTTTATTTTTTGTAAGTGCTACATCGCTGTAAAGACAACTTATCAACTATCTACAGTAGCTACCTACTTTCTGTACTTCTGCAGGCTTGAGTGATTTGTTGTTGTTGTTTTTTAACTCCATTCTGACACTTTATTTGTGCTCAGTTGTCTTATTAGATTTACCATAGAAAAAGGGAAAAGTCTGACACCTGTGTTCTCCTGCATTAAATAGGATATTTTTTTGGTACCACTTGTCCTAAAGAATAGCAGGTATTCCTGTTCTACTTTTCATTTTACATTATTCTTTGAAATGTAGGTGACTGCCTATAACTGTAGTTCCTGTTGTATCAGCAGTGTCATCTAACTGACAATCTGCTGTGGTGATGCTCTGTGCTGTCATCTGCCTTGCTTTTGGTCATATGTCTGTTTAGTTGAGATGGAGGTCTCAGCATCTCAACTGTGCAGCTGAAGGCATCGCCCAAGGGAGGGGATTCCATTTGTGTAGCTGCAGATACAATTCAGCCTTTTATTGCAAAAGGGAGGAAGAAATTTGGTGCTCTTTTAGAGGCTGAATTTTCTGGGCTGGCAGCAAAGTAAAACATATTTCAGCTTGTAAAATGAGCACACTTGGCAGGGAAGTCGAGAAAGACAAAAAACATGGAACCCCCACAGTGCCGTTTTAATGGTATGTTTTTCAGAGGGAAAACTGCACTTTAAGTTACATGCAACAGCTTCCAGAAGCCTGCAAATTGCCGGCAGGAGTATATTGATTCTGGAGGGATGGTTTTCATTATTCTCTAGAGAAAACTACTGCCCTGATGTTGTAAAAATGTCCACAAGTGTTCTCAGAGTAGTGATCTGCTATAGCTGGAAGTGACAGCAAGCTGTGTACAGTGAAAGAGAACACCTTTTCTATAGGTTTGGAGCACTGTTGGGGAAGAGCTCTTGTTCTCTCCATTATAGCGAGCTCTTGTTCTCTCCGTTATAGCTTTATAATGCATTTTTTTCCAATGGTGGTGAAGTGTATAGAGCTGCTTTGGCCTTTTCACATAGAGGAGTTTCTCCACTCCTTAGAGAGGAAAATAAGCAACCGAAGCTTCCTGCACCAATATAGGCTACTGTGCTCTGTGTAAATCTTAAAGCACTTGTATAGTGCTGTCTGGAAGAACTTCAATGCCAAAATAACCTGAGTGACATTTAGAATGTTCTTTGGACAGTCTCCATCTTTGGAAAAGCAATTAGAAGCTTGGTTTGAACAGGGATGCTTCATTTTAAAGGTAATTTCTCTAGTGTATCTTTGAGGACAGTTACTTTTTGCATAATTACAAGATGTGGCTCATCTGAGGTGGTTCTTTGTGGGAGTTAACGATGGAATGAGTGACCACCCATGTTCTAGTAATAAGTTCAAAACCTGCAAGAATTCCATTTGACAGTAGAGCTTACTATTTTTTGTCCTGATAAGTCTTGACCAGATTCTGTCTTTGGAACATTACAGCTCACTTGTACCTGTAGAAGTGAGATGAGAGTTGCAAATCTTATATAGAACTAAGACCTATTCTACACTGAACAAAGCTATGCTGAATCCTTCTGCCTCTAATACAGTAGAGTTTTGACCTAAAGTTTTGATGGAAATGTTCTGAGAACTGAAACCTAGAGGTTAGATTAATACTTTCAATGATTTGGGGTTAATATCCGGTAAGCAGAAAATGAAGAGCTTCTTCTAAAATATCACCCAGCCCTAGAAACGTAGGGCAACGATTGCAAAGAAATGTATTTGTGGCATTCCAAACCACTGGTTGGATTAGCTACAGATAGATCATAATCTGTAGTGTAATGTAAAATACTTTTTAAATGAAGCACTTTAATTAAAGCGCTTTCTCAGCTTTTAGCATATGTAGCAAAATCTGACAACTTTTCAGGAAGCCACAGTCGTACAGAATGCTTAATTTGTGGAAAAGGCCAATAAGAAAGATTAGGAGATATAGAAATAGCATGGCATAGAAAGGTCTTTTGTTTTGTTTTGTTTTCTGTTTTGTTTTGCTTTCTACTTTCAAACACATTAACTTGTTCTGAGCTACTAATCACTACTGAACTCTCTTCTCCCTCCTACTCCTTTATAGTCTGGTTGAATTTTTATCTTTGTCTCATCGCTTTTCATAGCAATTAGTTGGTTCAGTGTGATTTTTATCATATTCATCCCGTTTGAATTACCCTTCACTATGCAATTATCCTATCACAGAATGTCCTATTTTTGTGCTGTCAGATACATAAAATAAATGAAAAACTGAAAGTGCTAAACCAATTATGTAACCTTTTGTCATCTACTTACTGATGGAAACCCTTGCAAGCAACTCCCCCTACTCCCAGTGTTCAGTATTTACATTAGATTTATGTCAGATCAGGACATTCCTGTTAACTGTTTCTTCCCTAGCACTGCCCTACTTGATGAAAATTCAAACAGGCAACTTGCAAATCTTATTTTTAAAGATTTGTGACAGGGTTTGAGTTAATACCATGGAAGAGTGGTTTTAATTCCAGATTGTTGATACTTAGCTTTGGTTTTATCTGCGGCAAATGCAGAGGTATCTTGTTAAAACTATGGCATTCTGATTGGGAAAATTCTTAATGCCCATAAGGTTGGAAAAGTGGAAATGTTTCCTGGCTTGTTTGGCAGTAGTTTTATAGCCAAATCCAAGTAATCAGTTGGAGAGCATTGCACAGTCCACTGTCACTTGGGGTTGCGCAGCCTTAATGTAAAGTTAGCTGTGAGTTTTTTTTTTATTTTAAGATTTTTAGGAGATGTCATGACTCTTTACTGTCTCCACTCGTTGGAAACTGAAGAGAAAAGAGCATAACATGGTGCTTACTGACAAAGGTCTATTGTAAGAAACTTAGTGGCAGAAAAGAGGTAGAATTAAAAGTATCTATTTGCTGGTTTTGTTTTTTTTTTTCCCAGTTATTGCTTTCATAGGAAAAAAAAAAAGAAAGCAGAGAAAGGAGGGAAGTGAAGGAAAGTAGTATGAAATATAAATTGTTAGGGAATATTTTAAAACAAAAGCCAAAATGAAAATATTAGCTACGTAGTTAAATTTCCATTTTCAGTAGCATCATTCTGCAAGAAAAGAGAATTCTATAAAGATGATTGTTGATTTACTTCTGAGATGGTGAATCAAATGCTGAGGATTATTTTTCTTTCAGTTAACTACCATTGCTACAGTGGAAAATGCAAATAAAAGAATTTTTTTAATAAACTTTTCTGCCATAGCTACCTGGTGCTCATTGTGGAGCTGATTCTCATTATAACTGTGCTGTGAAAAGTAATTGCTGTTGTACAGTAATTCAATTTCAGTGCATTCATGCATCAGTAAGCCAGTGGGGTTTATCTCGAGAAACCCGTGACTTTAAAGCTTTTTATCATGAAATTCCACATGCAGAGAAATGATCTTCCAAGGAGTAGAATATCAGCATTAACATTTAACAAACATTTACAATGAGGAAAAACAGATTTTTATTTTTCCCCACAGGTGCTTTTTGCACCGGTCTTCAAACTGTTTTCAGATAGTGTTGGAGCTGTATTGTTCATACATGGATAAAAAAAAGTGCAATGTGTGTTTGAAATGCTTATGCATCTTCATATACTTCCTGTGTCTGCACATTTTATTTTATGAATGTGTATGTAAGTGTGAGTACATACCTTTACACACATTGACGTTTACATATGTAATATTAACAGATGCAGTTTATTGATTTGGATGTGTGCGACTGTGCATGAACTAAGTAAGCAATATATTAAACTCCACCAACATGTTGCCTGGCAATCAGTGATGAACTGGTACTCTGATCAATAAATCAATTTCGATTTGTATATGTATACATATACGCAAAGGCATGCATGCAAAATATAATTTATGTTGGGAGGGCAAAATGAGCTTGCTTGGTTGAATGTAGAGCTGTGAATATACACATTTTTAAGAAAACTAAAGTAATCATACTGAATAAGCTAGCCAATGAATGTAGCTTTACTTACAAACTGCCCACAAGTACTTTATTCTTTCCTTAGCAGTATGTAGTATTTAACTTCAGGTGTGTTGCTTAGAGGGGAGTGCTTCCCCACTTGATCAGACACATTGATCAGGGAAGGTGGTGTTTGTTTTCTGGTTGGCTGAAGGTGATATTTAGAATTGGATTTGGAGGTTGCTCTACCAACAGCATAAAGACCTTTCCATTCAAAGAGTTATTCCAGTCATTCACTTTAATGTTTCCAAATTATGTCATTGAAATCAAAACAAAAAATAATGACTGAAAATAAATACACATAGAAAGTTAGAAAGTTATTATTATTTTACATTTGCTCATTAGTGAGGAAGTTTTTAATCTAAAGTTTTGGGAGCTTTTTTGGTTTTCTTAGAGGTAGGTTGTTTTCAGTGTGTTCTTCACTTGAGATTTATTGACTACTTTTCCCACAGTTTGCATTGTCGCTTTGAATAGTCGTTAAATCCTTACAGGTGTCATAGGTGGTTACAGAGTGTGGCCTCACTGATGAAAGTCAGAGAAAATTCAGTCGTAAGAAAGGCTTGGAGATCAGAGGGACCTAAATGTTTTTGTTTGGGCAGGCTAATTAATAATGGATAGAAATCAGAAGTATTATGATAAGATGCTATATTGAAAATGGGAGCCTTCATTAAGACAAAAATCCAAATAAAAACAGCAAGACCCAACAACCTTTTAAGTCAGGAAAGCAGAAGATGTCCCCGTTACGTCTGTATGCCAATTTAGAGCATTTACTGAGGACAGAACATTCCTGCATGGTGCTGTTTTTCATCTAGATTGTATATTGTTAACTTGGTGGTTGAAACATATTGGCTTCCAAGAAAAATTGAGGCAACAGTGGGGAATATTCCAGTGAGTTTTTGAACAGGTATTATTTTTACGAGACTATTTCAAATGTGTACTTTCTACAGTGTCCACTGTGGGTTTTATTACTGTTATTTTAATTCTAATTTTCTATCACTTAGATCAAAGCTAGATTGAGAATGGCATTCTTGAGAAGGAAATGGTCATCAATATTTCATATTCGTATAATAGAAGATGAAAAGGTCCTAAGCTTCAAAGCTTATTACTTTACTAGCCTAGCTATATTAAAATGTATAATAAACACATTTCTACTGTCCGCACTGTTCCCTCATCAAGCAAACTTGCATCTGCAGAATTACAATGGAAAATGAATATCAACGTACAGTACTTAAGGCTGTGCTGCACAATAGATGCTATTCTGATCAACAGATGAAAAAAATATATATAACAAATACTGAAGGAAAAATCTGTAGATGATTATGGGTGGAAGGAAATTATTGTGAATCAACCCAATGTCACTATAAATAGTTTCAAATAACAGAATGAAGACATAACGAATAAAAGAGAGATAGTTACAACTGTGTTAATTACTGGCCACAAATTAAAACTTCTCAGCAGTATTTTTGCACTCACATGTAGTGTTTTAACTTAATCGTTGCTAGTTACTTCTGCTAGCATTTGAATTTTGCTCACAGTTTGACTGGTTCTTCGTATGTAAGTGTTGAAATTCTGTTCTGAAAGCATTAAGAGCTTTACTTAATTTTTAGCAAAGTAGACTACAGTGAAAAATAATAAGATGGTTAATAATCCACTGACAGCTAGAGGATTATTTAGAAGCATAATACGTAGTCATCATAGTTTGAAGAATATTTAAAGACACATTTAATATTTTTCTTGTTTACTGCCATTGCATTTGTTTGCTTTTCTTGGTGTTCAGAAACTAAGACCTTCAATAAATGTAGTATTAGCAAGCTTATTTTAGTTCAGTTCAACTAGATCACACATTGCTTTTTTGCTTTTGAATTCTCTGAGTTTTCCGGCAAGTATGTATATTTGTAAACAGATATTGCTGTGACTTCTGAGAGATAATAAAGAAATAAATAATGAAAATCATTATTTCATTCTCATTGAACAGCCAGTAGGCTTCTCTTATCCTTAGCCTATATTCCTATTGCAGAACTGCAGCCCATCCTTGGGCACGTTGCTGATGAATGAAGGGGAAAGCAGCAATCAGCTGATTGCACACCTGTGCTACCTGTGGGACAGAGCAGCTGGGTGCT
>PPHD01009068.1:0-21054 GCA_002909625.1 Bambusicola thoracicus
ATAATTTTTTTTTTTCTGCAACTATAACAAAGAATGCACTTGGACACAAGGGTTTCCTTGGAAAAATTATTTCTGTGAACTTTGAAACTATCTGTAGCCCCTATAAGGTACTGTACTATTCTGTGAACTTCCTACCTGGGCCGCACATGTTTAAATGTGGATGGAAGTGAAGGTTCTGCAGGCACTGGGGACTGTCAGTAATTTTTAATAAGGACAATGATTCCGAGCAGAAGGAAGCTGGATGAACATCCTTCCTGGATTGCCAGCACCTTCAGGCATGGCCTTGAAAACCACTTGCAAGATGAGAGAATAGTTTGGTCTCTGTCCCTCTAGGAAATCTTCTTTTCTACAGTGAAGACTGTAACATGGGTGTTAACCTGAGCCTGCTTGGGTGTTACCTGAGGTGTGGTCAGTGTGGTTTTTATTGGGACATGAACTAAAACCGCCACTAAATAACCACCTGTCTGCTAGGCACAGATTCTTCTTGTTTCTCAGCTGAGCTGGATATAAAATGGTAATGTGGATGACCCAATTCCTATTTACAGCTTCCTCAGCTCTTCCATGCTTCCAAATATATCTTTACTTGGGAAACTACATTAAGCAGTTGCAACACGTTTCTTTCAGAGTTTCCATTAGTATCAGTTTGTGGATATGGTGCCAAGTCCAGTTCTCACGTCAGTGAAATCCCTTCACTCTTTGAATTCCCTCAGACCAAGGAGCTGGTGTGGCTGCACTGACTGCACAGTGCCATGCATTTTGTAGGAAGTATTCTGTGCCTTACCATCTCCCATGAAGTCTGTCTTCCTTGATGTCCTGTAGGTTATGTTGATGAAACCCCTCTAATTTAAATGTCATGTCTTCATTACTTTATGTCACTAAGGCTGAGATTCATATCACCTAACTTTAGTTGTCTGAAAGCTAAACCTGTCTTCGGAGCCATATTCAGAGGCTATTTAATCACTTTAAAATAGATTGCAAAGGGGCCTAGGAGGCAATTCTAGCCTAGATATCTAACTTTGGGGAAGCTAAATTTAAGTAATGATAATCTCACTGAAGGATTTGCATACACTGATGTTTTTTAATTCTGTAGTAAAAAGATGCTTCCATGGACATGAAGAGTCTCCTTAATTTAAAAGAAAAATTGCATGTCAACTTTATAACTAGATCACATGGGGAAATAAAATAATCTACCAAATAAGTTTCAAACTACTGTCTTGGGCAGTTTCAGCACCCAGCTGAAGGTATCAGAGATACAGGGATTAGCAATTTGGATTTACAAATTTGCAATTTTTTTATTTTTATTTTTTTGTATTTTATGGAAATTTAGGAAGGAAAATTCATTTCATGGCCTCATGGATCTATGACTTTTTTTAAGTTTTGTTGCAGTGTTTTGTACGTTATTTTTCTTTCACCAACACCGTAGGACTACAGGTTATTTTAATAGTATGTTTAAACTCATATCTTTTGGAATCTGCTGTAATATTTTGCTTTAATGCTTTTTCTCCGCTTGGCTTTGCCCCCAAATTAAATACATGCTAATCTTTACGCTTTCTCTGTCCCATAGTGAGATACTTTCAAATGGGTTTAACTACAACCCTATTACCCAAGTTGATGGTATCATTCCTAGCTAGGATCCATGTGCCTCTTACAGATTTTGTTTTTCACTTACAAGGAGGCACAACATTCTCGGCTATTCGCACCATATGGTGAATAACTTAAATTTATAATGCAGCTTGTATCGCGAGGGAATCCCTGAGTGCTTTTCAAACTACTTTTATAGGAGGCTCTTCACTCATCACTGAAATGGAGCCAGCTCTGGGGTAAGACACAGCAACTAGTCAGTGGGAAATGGAGCCTCCAGCACTTGTGAAAAATTGGTACGGTTTTGTAAAATGCCAGTATTTTTCATGACATTGGTCATGGGGTCCTCAATATGAATGAATTAACATTTTGGCTTCACTGGTGTCTGTAGAGTTGCCGTTATTTCTAATCATAGCAAAACATGCCCTGTCTGGGAATGTTTCTCACTCTCTGAAGCCTTGCTGTTATTCAGAAGCTACTTTCATCTGATTTCCCATTGTCTATCTTGAAGCAGTTTTCAGAAGGAGCATCCACAGTTGTCTGGAGGAGAACCAGTGCTGCCCCCGCCCAGCCCTTGTCCCAGCTGCTCGCTGACTTCAGGCCTTCTGCAGAGCAATAAGCTGTAGCTGGTGCAAGTTCTGCAGCCTTCTCACTTCAGGATGATAGAAAGGAAAAATGCCTTCTTGGCTTATCCTCATACCCAAGGCTGGGAAGAGGTAACAAACCATGGTACAGGTAAAGAGCTGCAAGATAGATGAATAAATTGAAAAAACAAACAAATGCTGTGTTAAATGTGTGGGATGAACAATTCAGGGCCATCTTGGGTGCCTAAAGTTAGAAATCAGTTTTCTGCCATTTCTTGTAGACAGATACAATTAGAGATTATCCTTGTGTTTTTGAAAGGAAATTCCCTTCCCATGCAGTTAAAAGCCCCTCTTAAAATCTGTAGGCTGTTTGCTTGAGTCAGAGCCATAGGATCTGTCCCAATACGCATCACTGTTACAAATATAGTACTCTTTGTCTGAGGGAAATTTCACATTGGACGAATCAAACAGCAGCTCCATAACAATGCTTTTTGTCTAAAAAAGATGTGCAAATTCTCATGATCTTGTAAGTACATACTTTAACTAAAGGCTCTCCAAAAAAGGTTCAGTCTGAACTCTAGGAACTGCTAGTACAGGACTTCCCACATCTGAGAGCTTGTGCTGAAAAGTGCTCTAAATACGCTAAAAATGAGAACCATGACATCATGGGTGGAGTCCTGTGGAAGAGAGTATGTGTCTTAAAGCAGTTTTTCCAGGAAACTGGACAGTGGGCTGGTGATTTCAGATACTTTATTAGATTTTGCTGATGATCTTGATGAGCAGAGCAGGCTGTTTCTGGTGGGTGAGGTTCAGATAGTGCCTAGCCCCAGTGTTCCGTACTTTCTTGTGGCTTACATGTAGCTTTGAATGAGATGGTTTCTAAGGAGAAATCAATTCCAGAAGTCCTGGCTGTAACAGTAGCACTGGTTTTGGCATGGTAGACACAGGAAAAGTCTTCCTAGAGGGAAAAATCTGTCAGGCTCCATTAGGGGTAGCATCTCTACTGTCCATCTCACTCTGCATGTGACTATTAACTTCATCCCATTCTTTTGTCTCTGAAAGATGTACAGTTTTGGCTTAAAATTCACTGGCATATGGAAGACAAAGATCAGCCTGTCTAAGTTTCAACATATTGCACATCATCTTCCTCCCTCCTCTAAAGCTCTGAGAAGGTTTTCTGAAAACTTTCACTAATATGAGCATGAGGTTGGTTTCTTTCTGTTTCTTTTTTGTTTTTGTGAAGTGTGAGGATTAAAAAAAGGAAGGAATCTGTAATTAGATAGCTTCTATTTATGCCAGTATTTATTTTCTCTGATTTTTTTTTTTTATTATTTTCAAGCGGAAAATGAGCAAACAAACAAACAACAGAACAGGCAGTCGCCTGGAGAGGTTGCCAAGCCTGTGCCTGCCCGAGGTGAGGAGCAGCAGAGATGATCAGGCATGTTGAAAAGAACCCATGCTCCAACAAAGGAGCTCAGCACAAGTGCAACACAGAGCCTAGTGTATGACCACAGTTTGGAGGAAAGTCCCAACACTGCCCCTAACCAACACTTTAAATATCACTTTCCATGGCCCAAAGACCTGATGTGAAGATGTGGGATTGGGGAGGTAACACTTCCTTTGCAGGACAGCAGGGGAACACCAGGCAATGCTGAGTGGCCATGCCAAGAGAAAAGGTCCCATGGTCCAGGCTGTCTTCAAGCAAATGTTTCTTCTGGGAGAAGTGGCTTAACTTTAAATGAATCTTCCTCTCTCGTATCAAGTAGGGGTGGGAAAAAACATTCTTGCAGCAGGTTTGCTTGCCATTCTTTAGCATCAGGGCATTTGAACACACATCTTACTCTCTGCAGGAAATTGTTGACATTGTCACAGGATGTGATGGAGAGCAAGGCAGCATAGAAGGGGAAACATTTCCTCCTGTTGAGATTGATCCACTGTCTCATGCAGGGTTTATGGAGCCAGAAGACTAGATTTAGTGACTGTCAGTATATCTTGCAAAAATCATCAGCATCAGTAGGTACAGATTCCCAAAGATAAAATCTTGCACCCAGTTCTACATGAACAGACTGTTGCAGATGTGACTGCAATATCAGAACTAGGCAATAAAGCTTCTGCCACTATGAAATGAGGAAAAAGTGTGTATTTCATAGTGTAAAATTTTCTTCAGTGTAACTTAAGACATATTTTGGCATGTTTACTACCTGAAACTACATCTTAAATCCATGTTTAAACACACAAGTAGAAATAACTTCATATTCAGAGTGAAATTTCATTAGGTGTCCTGATGACCCTTGTCCTCTTTGAAACTGGGCTGCCTGAATGTCACATCTTGGTAGATGACCCCAGAGGGAGAATTGGGACTCCACTGTCTTCAAGGGGAGCCAGTGTGACTAGTTCAGAGCTTTCATATAGCTAGCATAAGCAGAAATGTATCCTCTGCTTCCTTGTAGACCAAAAGTGTCAAAACTACCAAGCTTACTTTCAACATTCAGGCTGCTTTTTAAATCTTACCCTTTCACATACACCTGCATGTTGGCTGCTAATTATCATTTAAAATTGTTTCCTACCAAACATGAAGTGCTGTGAGTAGCTAGGATGAACTGCAGTCTTTAAGGAAGATGGTGACAAAACTCCCCTGGTTTCTATGGAGACAGGATTTAACCTTTACTTTTTTTTTTTAACTATATGTATATATTCTTATTGATTAACTGCATCATTTGTTGCCATTTTATTTAGGCAGAATTTAGTGCTAGGAGAAAGTATATATTATTGTTAGCGTTGTAAAAGGAAATGAAATATCACTTGCAAGCATAATTAGTCCATTAAAAAAAAAAAGCCTGTATTTAGGTGTTAAAAATAGGAGACAGTATAGCCATCCAGAAGGAGATAAATTGGTGAGCTGGGTTCTTCATAATATGGTAAACATTTTGAATAGTTTTTAACAAGCTTCAAGTTGTCAGTTATTTTTATCTGTAGTTGCACATGAACATTAAACTTTCTCTTTTTTTATTTTCTACACATTGGTATGCTCTTTGATGTAAATCACATATTGCATAGAATCCATGCATCCAGGCTGTGGTTTGCTCACAAAATGAATTCACTACATACAATTTATATTCAAACTGTATTACCAGTCCACTCTCTCAATTTCTTGTAGTACATTTTCTGAATGAACAGATAAAACTACACAAACTGCACACCCATAAACAAGTCCAGAAATACTCCTTCAGTACAGAACTTCCATGAATAAAAGACACAGTAGGAAGATGCTGGTATGCTTAGTTCTCAAAGCACAGTGGTGCTGCCATAATTTTATGTCACTGACTTCAAAATACATCAAATGGAAAAATAAAATAACACATATTTAGAAAAAAAAATGTAGGAGAGCTGTGAAAAGTAACTAATTCTAAAGTATGGTGGAACACATAGCATGGCAAACAGGTATAGGACCAGAGAGATTATTGCATTACAAAGGAGTAACAAAATAAAGAGCTCACCTGCATCCTAGGCTCACAAAAGGGCTCTAAAAGAAGCAATCTCCAGATAGAGACCCATCCTCCTTGGGAGTCAGCCCTTAAATTGGGTCTAGGAGGGATGGAGCCTGGCTCCACCCCTTCCGGTCACTCAGGTGAAATTGCATTCACCTGTGCCCCTGCAGCTGACTCAGCGCTCGCCTCAGGTGGTCAATCAGAGGTTCAGTGTGTGATTCAACAGTTCCCATACACTGGTAATTCCTTTTTCTGTACTGAAAAATAACCAATGGTGCAACTTTTTAAGAGAGTTTGGGTAAAATTCTACTGAACTTTAACTAGCAGAGGATACTGAAGACAAAGGGCATCATAAGTGATTAAAAGAGAGTTTGTGGCATGTCAAAATGCCAAACAGTTAACATTTTTTAAAGTATGCAAATATTGCATCAATGCCTGCATTAATCTAAGTATTTTGACACATAATGAAACAGCATTAACATGAGGAATACATTATGCAACTTCAGTAATCACTGAGATTCTATAACATCTTGATGACCTTCCAAATTCCAGCTGATGTAAACTTTGTTAAGCTTGTAGTAGCGATGATGTAATTTGCCTTGTAAACAGCTTGAGAGAGTTGGATGAAAAATATCAACCTTGGCACTTGAGGTTTTTTAAACAAGACGCCAAAAAAATGTATACACAGAAAAGTTACATATCTCAGCTTTTTTTGGGGGGGGAGGGGGGATTAATTTCACCTAACTTAAAGACATCTGTAATATCTGCACTCAAACTATTTATCTGAAGCTCTCTTTAGATGAATGCTCCTCTTGAATGGGTAGGAAGTAGCCATTTCTAAAGGCAAACATCATCTAAGCTGGAAGTAGTCATTAAAAATTAACCAGAAAAATGAATCATACGGTCCTCCTAATTCCCCCGGAAGCTGCTCTGGAAATAGTGCCCCACTGAAAAAGGAAACATCTGGAAAATGCTTAGAGGCTTTTAGGAAGAGATAAGGGGAGAGAAGGATTCCTCTAGTGCTTGATTGCTGTAGAAGTGGAGCTGTCCAGCAGCCCAGGCACAAGAAACCGAATTGTCTTTGGGGTATGGAAGCCGCACTGCCTGTGGCTGACAGCAGAAATGCACATGTTGGAAAGTTTTACCTTTTCTGTCCACCAGCAAGGGAAAACTGTGCTTGCGTGCTTTGCAGCTGCAGCTAATATCACTTTTGAAGTGTCCTTGTTTGCAGGAGTTAAGAAAGTACTGAATGTGTCTGACATCATCCACAAATGTTAAACACAAGTGGAGCTGGGTCGACGGAAGTTCTTCTTTGAAACTTGCTTTTGAAACACGGCAGTCTTCAAAGCTGGCTTACATACTCCGTGCTGTGATACACAGCCTTTTGTTTTGCATAAGTGTTTGTTTTAATGAGGTAGTGCAATGCAGCTCATCAAAATCAAAAACATATGATGCACCCTAGGCAAGAGAAAGGCAATAACTATACAGATTTTTGAAGAGGGCTAGTCATACCACAGGCTACCATTATAACAGAAAAAACAACAAGAATTTTAATAAAGCTGTCTGGCCAAATATATTAATTTAAATTGAATGGCTTTTTCTGATATTATAGCTGTGAGGCACAATGTTCTACTGGCAAGCATCTTCAAAACCTTTTTTAGAAGATTTGCTTCAAATTATTTCTGTGCACCAGATCTTGATGGTATGTACGTTTGGGAGTCTAACCAAAGGAAAAGCTTTTGATTAAATCAATGACCTTTCCTGGAGGTTGCATGAAATGAAGATTGTAATACAAAAGGCTACCTCCTCCAAATAGTGTTTTTTCAAAATATTTACTCTAAGCTCTCCTTCATTAAGTTTGCTGTAACTTTTTCACATATACTGATATCCTTGTGCCAGCACAGAAACATACTTTCTCATTAGCCAATCCTTTTAAGTAAAATCTAGGCATTTCTACAATCTCTTTCCCAAGTGGGTTTGCTAATGACCAGTTTCCATTCTTTTCCAGAGAAGATTTCTGGGTGCTGTTTATTCTTGGGTACATGGACTTTATTGTCCTCATACTTTGTTTCAGTTCTTCAAAGCCTGTGAATTCTTGTTTCCCTTGACTAATTGCATCTTTTCCCACTTGGCGAATTTGGGAAGTTTTCCTACCAATGTGGGAGACGAGTGAGTGTGACCATTTCTTAAAATTATTTTCTGTGTTGATTTCATTTGAAAAAATAATTTTATATTAATTTCACAGATTTCTTTGCACTTTATGATTATTCCCATGAGGCTGAGCTCTGGGAACCACTGAAACTGAGAACTGTGTAACATCCTCCCCAGCCATCAGTGACAATGAAAGTCAAGTCCTACAAGGAAACCAACGGCTTCTGTGATAGTAGGCTGCTTCTATTACATTAGGCTTGCTACATACCCATCAGAAACTCACTAAGAGGCATGGACTCAATAGCTGTACAAAGCTAGTGCAAGAAGATCACTTCTCTACTAACCTGGGCAGCCTCATCTTCAGGTGGTGGTGGTGCATCCTACAGACAGCCATACACAGCTTAATCCAGTTACTTAGGAATTCTTCTGATTCTATATGAGGTGGACACTGTTTCTTTGCAATCCAAATTGTCTTATACAGCAAGTAAATAAATAAATTCAATGACCCCTTTAGGGTAGAGCTCTTTTTTGTCCTGTGCATTTCTGATGCACTATAAATGACCTGATCAGGATTTGACAGTCTGGCAATACAACGACAGCTTATACCTTATTTTAGAACAGAAAGTCGGTCTTTGCAATATCGTTTTTAGAAATGCATTTTGTTGTTTTTATTTCCAGCAAGATAACTGTTTTTCTCCATGTTCTTTCCATAATTCAGAACCATAAAACTGTTTTAAAACAATTATGATAAAATCAATTAAAGAGACAACTTACTGAGAACATTTTTCCCATCCTTTCTGAATCTATATTATCTACTATATTATGCTGCACTTTCAAAAAGTTGATGGGCATTTCTGAGTCCCTCATAGAAGACAACAGCAGCTCTTCAAAGTGTAAGGTGTTAGGAATTTGCTTTCTCTTATAAGAAAACACCTCCTCCTCTAAATATGGAAGGTATGAAAATTGCTAATGGAAACAGTAACTATTTTATTGTACGAATAAATCCACTGCTCTGAAACATGAGACTGAATACAAAACTGTGATCAGCCTCCACAAAGACATAAATACTCCAACTCGGTGGACTGAAAAGTCTTAATCTATGATCAAATTATATGTTCAAGACTAGCGCAGTTAGCTGCACTTGCACATGGGTAGCACAGGGCCCAAATCACATGCATAAATCATGCCTAGCTAAAAGAGTTTCAAACAGAAACTTTTCTTCTGAAGTAGTTCCACGCTTTAGCATGATCAGTATAGTTTCTTTAGGGTAACCAGCTGAACAGTGATTTCCTAAAATGAACTGTTTCTTTCTTTATGATGCCGAAGAGAACTACTGCAGCTACAAAGACTAATTCTGTGAAATTGTTCACTTACCCAAATACTTCTCTGAGTTTCTAACTCTATTCTTTGTCACCAAATTTGGAATGGTTGGAGTTTGGCAAAGCTATTTTTCTGTCTTATATATAAACTTGAGTACCTGATTTGCTTTTCTGCAAGCACTGGAGGATGTCCAAGCCTGTATCACATTTGGTTATTGTCCAGCAAAACTTTCTCATTTATAAACTAGGCTTTTATGAAACAGATATGTATTTTTCTTTTACCTCTGGCTGTAGCTCTCCCAGGGTCAGAGCTAGAGAGGTACTGGTGCCTCAGAGCAGCCTTTGGCAGCACAGCCTAGGACTCAGCCTACAACATGATAGCCCTTTCATCTCTGCTTAGAGGTTAAGAGGCAATAAGCTAGAGCTGGCTGATTGTTGTGCTCTGATATCACCTCTGAATCACCTTGTGGCAGCACAGTCTGTTTTATTCAGCTGATCCTTTAAGTTACACAGGGAATATGTTTGTGACTTTAGATAGGAGAGCAGTATTACTTGAGTTTCATTCCCTCAGGTTTTCTTCCTGGCTTTTTAGAAACTTTCTAATAACATTTGACATTCCATTCGTTCATAGTATGAGTTGTTTTTTCTTTTGCTAATTTTTTGTTTGTTTGTTTGTTTTGTTTTTATGCATTTACCAGTTGCACCCTACATTTTTACCAGCATTTGGCTACTGACGTTGAATTCAGGAAATTAAGTACATGATTGACTTCGAGGATATGCTTATATTTTGCTAATTTTAAAGGCATTAATTAAGCACATGCTTAAAGTGAAACCTAAAATCAACTGTCCTTCTTGAATGAGGATATTCTCCTGAGTCAGACTCTGCATACAGTGCCTTAGAATAGATCCTGGCTGTTCCTTGAATACATTAGACATGTTGGATGCTTTCAGAAGTGGTTAATCTGATGAAAGAATTCATTTCAAAATATTAAAAAACCTTTAAGTTTCTTTCAGTCTCTTCAGTCTGCTTCCTTGATATCCTTAGTCAGCTTCTTGTGCTGCAAGAGCATTTGCTTGAAAAGTTTTCTAGTCTTACAGTCGTAAAGGCGAGATGCTCACTTGTAACAAGCATGGTGATGAGAGCCTGAGAGCTCCCTGAAATACCTGAAACCTTGAGTTAGAGAACTGTGTCTGGGTGAATGATAAATTCCCAGCCAACTCCGAACAGGACTTCCTGCTCTAGCTGAATGTGCAGAAGTCCATGGATTCCAGTGGGATTCACCTTAGGGTACTGACAAAGATGGCTGATGTCATAAGGAGATTCCTCTCAACTGTTTTTCAGTCATCTTGGGAATCTGGAGAAGTCGCTGTTGACTGTAAGCTGGCAAACATTGTGCCAAGTTTCAAGAAAGGCAGACCTGTCAGTTTCATTCATGCACCTGATAAAATTACAGAGAAGATTTTTCTGTGATTTTGTGAAAAACACTTGGAAGACAATGCAGTCATTAGTCATAGCCAGCACAGGTTCACAAAGGGAAAGTCCCATTTAACGAACTTAAGTTCCCTTTATGACAAGATTACCCATCTAGTTAACCAAGGGAAACCAGTAGATGTGGTTGTTTTATTCATTTTTTGTTTTGATTTTAGCAAAGCTTTTGGTACTGTTTCTCCCAGTATACTTCCGGACAAAATATCCAGCATACAGCTAGAGAAGTACATAATATGATGAGTGAACAATTGGCTGATGGGTCAGGCTCAAATTGTTGCAGGATTATTTTGGGCCAAGGGCTAATTGTGTTCTACAGGGCTCCATTTTAAGGCTGTTTCTTTTCAGTGTTTTCAGAAATGAGCTGGATGCAGGAGTTGAATACACACTAAGTAAGTCTGCAGATATTTAATTAGGGAGAGCTATTGTCTCTTTTGAGAGTGGAGAGGCCTTGTAGAGAAATGTCAGTAGATTACAGTGCTGAGAAATCACCACCCATATGAAGTTCGACAAGAGCAAGTGCCAGATTCTGCACCTGGCACAGCATAACCCTGGGGATATGTACAGGTTAGGATATGAGAAACTGAAGAGCAGTGCCGTGAAATGGGTCTGGCGATTTTGCTTGATGACAAGTTGAATATGAAAATATGAATCAACAGTGTGCCCTAGCAGCCCAGAGGGCCTGGAGCTGCAGCAGGCCCGTCTGTGCTGTGCTGTGTGGCCTAACCTCCAGCACTCTATGCAGGTTTGGAAGTCATAATGTGAGGCCATAAAGCTGTCAGAGAGCATTCAAGGGAGGGCTACCAAGTTGGTGAAGCCTCTGAGGGCAAGGTGTGTGAGGAGCAGCTGAGGCTCCTCGGTGTGCTCAGCCCAGAGCAGAGGAGCTGAAGGAGCTGAAGGCCTGATGGTGGCTGCAGCTCCTCACAGGGAGCAGAAGGGCAGTGCCAAGCTCTGCTCTGTGACAGCGACAGGGCCCGAGGGAACAGCATGGAGCTGTGTCAGGGGAGGGGCAGCTGGGGGTTAGGGACAGGGTCTGCACCAGAGGGCGGTGGGCATGCAATGGGCTGCCCAGGGCATTGGGCACAACCCCCAGTGCAAGAGTTCAAAGGGAGTTTGGATACCCCTCTCAGACATAGGGTTTGGTGTTGGATGGTCCTCTGTAGAGCCACAAATTGGATTTGATGATCCCTGTGGGTCCATTCTAATTCAGGATATTCAATGATTTTGTCTAATTTCCATAATATATTAATGCAGGGGATTTTTTCTAACCTCTAAGTGTTTGGGCTTGAAAGTAGAAAGACAAACTAACTTTAAAAAAAAAAAAAAAAAAAAAGGAAACAATGAACCATGATAAGAAAATTGGGAGAGAAAATTGCAGAATCACAGAATTGCAGGGATTAGAAGGGGTCTCTAGATAATTTAGAGTCCAAGCCCTGCTAAAGCAGGTTCCCTATAACAGGTCGCACAGGAAAGTGTCCAGACAGTTCATAAATATCTACAAAGAAGGAGACTCCACAACCTCTCTGAGCGGCCTGTTCAAGAGTTCTGTCACCCTCACTGTAAAGCTCTTTCTCATATATGCATTGAAATTCTTATGTTCAGTTTTTTGGTAATTGTTCCTTGTCCTATTACTATACACCACTGAAAAGAGTCTGGCTTTGTTCAATTGCTTTCCGCATTTTAGATATTTATAAATGTTGATCACATTCATTCTCATCCTTTCATTGTACAGGAGGTGCTCCCAACCCCTCATCATCTTCGTTGCTCTCTACTGTACTCCTTCTAGGAGATTCCCTGTCTGGGGAGGCCAGAACTGGACACAGAATTTCAGATGTGGCCTCACCAGGACAGAGTAGAGGAAAAGAATCACCACCCTTGACCTGCTGGCCATGATCTTTTTGATGTACCCTAGAATTGCATTGGTCTTCTTGGCCACAAAGGCACATTGCTGGCTCATGGCCAACCTTTTGCCCACCAAGTCACCCAAGTTCTTCCCCAAAGAGCTTCTCTCCAGCAGGTGAGCCCCAAACCTGTACTGATGAACGTGTTGTAAGGCTCCCCAAGTGCAGGACCCTACACTTGATCTTGTTGAATTTCGTCAAATTCCTTTCCACACAACTCTCCAGCCTGTCCAGGTCTTGCTGAATGGCAGCACAGCATTCTGGCATGCCAGCTACTCCTCCCCAGCTTCATATAATCAGCAAACTTGCTGAGGGCGGACTTGATCCCATCATCCAGGTCACTGATGAAAATGTTGAATGAGACTGAAACTACCACTGACCCCTGGAGAACACTGCTGGTTACAGGCATCTATGCCACTGGTCACAATCCTCTGAGGTCTGCCAGTCAGCAAGTTCTCAATCCATCTCACTGTCCACTCATCTATCCTGCACTTTCTAAGCTTCATTACAAGGATGCTGTGGGAGACAGTGTGAAATGCCTTGCTGAAGTCAATGTATACAACATCCACTGCTCTCCATGCATCTACCCAGCCACTGATAACATCATATAAGGCTATTGGGTTGGTCAAATATGATTTCCCCTCGATGAATCCATGTTGACTACTCCTGATAACCTTCTCTTTCAACTGCTTGGAGATGGCATCCAGAACAAGTTGCTCCATCACCTTTCCAGGGATGGAGGTGAGGCTGACTGGCTTTTAGTTTCTCAGTTCATTACTCTTGCTCTTTTTGAAGACTGGAGTGATACTGACTAATCCTTCAAACAAAAACTCGTAAGTAGCAGATGGATACTTTATTAAGCACTGAACACACCGAAATAATCATCCTAATTGAAGAGTCAATAGTTCTGACTACTTTGCATGGTCTTTAAAATTAACAACTTGAATTAACATGTATAAATCTGGCTTTTCATAATACATAGAGTTATGTTGTTTGGTACAGAAAGCCTGAAAAGCTAAATCACTTGTTTTCTACCTTGGTAGAACTAACATATCATTTTATTTGTTAACCTCTTCAATTTTATTTCTTAGGACAATTTCTAGAATGGCATCTTAGTAATAACAGATTTGCTGTAACTCTTGCACTTTTGATTTTTCTAATAGAAGTACAAGCCAGAAAAATATTCCACTTCTTGGCAATTGATTAGAACCATTTACTATAGTTTTTGACACTGCAATTATATGGTTTTGTGTCAAATAACACATTCCAAATTCTTTCCTCATGGAGAGAACTGTGGTGCTGGCAATATCTGGATGGACTTGCTTGGATCTTACTTCTGATATTGGCAGATAAACAGCTTTAGTTCTGCACATGCTTGGCTTGAACAAAGCCCACATAAATATAACTTCCAGATAAATCAATTCCTTTATAACATTATTCATGTGTGTTATTTGTTCTCCAATGGCAAACAAAGCTTCCCCAACTCCCAGATCTGGAGCCACTGTTGTCCAGGTATGCAGACCTTGGAGGAGCTTACAGTTGAAGGTCCTGATCCAGAAAAACATCTGAGCAAATATTATATCATAGTTGAGTTGCTTATTATTTCTTCTGTCCCAGTTTGTTTAAGACACAAATAGCAAATGAGAGATCAAATAACTTAATGATGAAGCTTGTGTCTGGCAGGTGGCAGCTCCAGCTGGTGGAGAATAGAGGTGAACTGAAGTGCTATGCCTGGGCATATGCTGGGCTGCTGCCTAAAAGGAGGGCCTTTACCCTTACCCTGCTGGTGGAGAATAGAAGTGAAGTGCTACGCCTGAGCGTATGCTGGACTACTATCTACAAGCGGGGCCTTTACCCTCCTTGAGAATCTTTGAAAATATTGCTTTTTCCTTCCTTCCCTTTCATGACAAGTGCCATGAAAACTAAGTGTTGAAACCACTTACTTAAAATATGTGAGAATGTCCAATATTTTCGTAGTCTGCTGTAATTTTTGTTCCAGCCAAACCTATTCATCAAGTGTGACCTGAACTAGTAAATGGCTTCAGCTGTCCCAAAACCATGTTCTTTGGCAAATAACTGTTTGCCAGTAAATAAATACAGTTTCCCCAAACTGTAATGGAAATGTCCCATATGGTAAGTCTTTGCAAGATTGGAACTGCAGCGTGGCCTTGCAGGGGAACAAATACTGTGCCTGAGTGCTACGGCATTAAACTACGTGGTTACCTTGGTTATCTTAAATACCTGTGGTTAATTGGTGAATTGATATACCACTTAATTCCTTATGAAATACTGGCACTAACAGTAGTGTCAGCAGCTCAGTATGGAAAGATCAATTCATCTAACTAGAACTGTTTTAGAAATGGTTTTTAATTTTTATAATCATATAAATTTCTCATTCAGTACAGAAAAGTCTCATTAATAGAGAAACAAGTAATTGAACCTAATTACTGGAAAACTGCAATATTAACAAAGAAAACACTTTTTTTTTTTTTGTTATTTTGCAGTCTAAGGAGAGTTTCTTACTTTCCTTTTCTCTTTTCTATTTTCTTTTTTCTTTTTTTCTTAATGCCAGATCATTAAGAAAGTGACACTGGCATGAATAACATTTCTTCTCCCCTAATAGCACATTTTGCCATTTAGAAGCTAAGCAAAATCTTCAGATTGACTCTCAATCCTAGGTTGTTAAAATAGAACTGTGTTTGGGACATTTGGGACATTAGCTTCATAGGTGAAAAGAGGATCACCTCTCCATCAAGGCAGTCATTCATTGCAGGGACAGATTTGACTGGAGGGATAATATGAAACAGGTTTTCCTCAAGCAGATCCTGTTCGAATTTCATAAGGAAACAGAGCTCACTGTCCATTCAGTAGAAGGGTAGAGAGCTCACAGACAACCAGTTTTTCCATAAGGTTGTGTAGCTCAGCAGGGAGGTGAGGAAGAGAATTCTGAAGTCCTGTGGCCATCAAGGGAGAGGCAAGGGAAGCATTCTGTGCTGCAGTGGGTACAGTCTGTATTGCATCTTACTGCAGCTGCCGGGAACACGGCCACCTTGCATGGACCCAGACTGGTTGTGGCATCCTCACTCTGGCACAGCATCCATGGCTAACTGGAGGGCACAGAGTCCTTCGCAGCTGGGAGGAAGTACAAGGATGCAAAGACAGCCAAACCACCTTAATGCCACAACTTCTTTTTGAGAAATGTGATATAGTACTTGATATGGCCTTATTTTAACAAGGAACTAATTCTATAGACCAGTCGTGGTATGCTGTGGGAAATACTGGTCTAATTCTAGGTTAAATGTTTATCTTTCAGTTGGTACAGTCTTCTGATAGGATGGAGATAAGGAAGCAGACTACCCACGTAGTTGAGCACCATGAATTGGAAACATTTGGCATCTTCTAGGGCTAGGCTCAAAGTAAAAGATCCTTTTAGAATAAGTGCCTCGTTCTAGAGGACTAGTGCTGCATACAAAATCTCATTTCTGTTTTACTGGATCTCAGCTAATTGGGAATGGTTGTTGGAAAAGTCACGGGCCACCAAGGTAATGTAACACACATGTTTTAGCAAGTTTTTCACACATGTCTGGCAAGCCTTTCATAGCAGGAAAAATCTTTACGGATTCTTTTCTGGGCCTTAAAGCCTTAAATCACGCATCAAATCCTATCAGTTATCAATTCCTCCCCCCTTTCCCCTCCTGCTCAGTTTCAGTTATTGGACAGTAATTTTTATGTCTTGTAACATGCCCTTTGAAACTCAAAATTTCCAGTTTGTAAGGAACTGTGATAATGTATAATTTTGTTTAATTCTCAGTGGATTTAAACCTTTGTGCTACTGAGGGAGGAGTTCTTCCATACACATCAGTGAAAGCGAGACATTGCCTTTATTTTTCTTACAACATTTGATAACCAACAAAGTGCTTTAGACATGGGGAGTAAGATGTGATGATGAAAAATCCCAGGTCTGTAAAAACTCAGAGATACAATTATCTTGTCAATTAACTATGTCTGGGTTGGAGTTTTTTGCTGTTGTTTTTTCCAAAGTGATAAACATTTTATGCCCACAGTTTTTATCCATTAAAGTAACTGAGATTTTTTTTTCTCTTTTTCTTGCCAGTGTATTTAGTCCCCAAGTGAAAACACATTATTTAATCATTGCCAAGTTCTTTGATTTCACTGTAGTACTTCCGGGATAATTATCTCGTTTTCTTGTAGGTTTTTGCAAATGTCTTGTTTTCTAAATGAACTGAGTTTTAGAAATGTGGTTTTATAGAATCCAGATCAGGTAGGACTTTATCATTGTGGTATTTCTTGGCTATTGGTATTTGTCATCAAGGTTTGCATTGGTACTGAGTAAAAGAGGCACATTTCATTCTGGTAGTAAAAAGTTTTTTCATAAATTGCTGGAATAATACCAAAGATAGAGTTGCCAGCAGGCCTTTCTAAAGCCATCAAGTTTGCAGACAAAAGTATTTTGTACAACCCAAGCAATTCTGCAGAACCTTCACTGCTGATATGGGATAAAGCTCCAACATTGGGTCTAATAGAAGAGAGGAATTAGAGTTTTCAGTGCTAGATAAATAAACGAGCTGTTTGTAGCACATAATCATGCCATGCTCTGAGGCCTGTCTTCTGCTCCTCAAGAAAACACATGAAGCTGTACTTTCCACAGGCTTTTCTTGATTGTTATTTCCTCTCAACATATTTGTCCAGCTCTTCAAAAAGGTGGTAAATATTTTTAGCATAACTGTACAGTTGAGATTCAAAATAAACCAGTGTTAGTTAACAGATCTATATATATTTTTTCATCAGACATATGGTATTACTGAGACACAGAGGGAGGCAGAAATATCAGATAGTTCTAGAAATATGTGCATTTTATCCATTTTGGACCACACATCCCAGCCTTGGGGAATTCCTAGAAGACGTACTATCACATTTCCTGAGTACTTAATTTTTTATTTTTTTAAATCTCAGTGCAAAATAATTACTCTTCTGCAGTGATGCTCCCAGTATTTAAAAGAGCTAGTTAAATGTAAAGAATATAACAGTGCAATTGAATGCTTTTATTGTATATGTATGAAGCATACATCTAGTGTTTGGAAATAGTGATAGGAATGACATCTCCTGCTGCCCAAATTTCTCCTTCATGTTTTTGACAAAATAAGAGGAGTCCCGGAGGAGTGTAGGTACTGCACTGCTCTGTCAGCTCCAACCCCATTGCTCTTCTACCTGTGGCACCAGGCTAAGGGTCCCTGCTTCATTCAGGGCATTTATTTCCTTCTCACTGCTAGATATCATGAGATTCCTGATATAGGTTGAAACAAACTACATAAATCAAAGTTTTGTTTGTACATTTATTGCTTCCTTTACCTGTCCTTCCCTACTGTTGAAGAATTCACGTTTTCTTGAAGGCAGTTGTCTAAGTGGAAAGAGGTTGATCGATGCTGGGGGAAAACATCCATGAAGGATATATGTTTTTTGTTGTTGTTCAAACTACTCCTGAGTCCATGACTGGCATAAAGATGCATAAAAGTCCTGAGGTTTCTATTTATGCCTGTATGTCTGTTGGGAATGGAGAGTATTCCTGCATGTGTACATGTATCTCAAGGTGGTCGGAGGGTGGCAGTTTTCAGTTATTAAGAATGATCTGGATTAGCCTCAGCCTTTCTGGGTCACTAAGTTTCAAACACAGAGATTTCACATCTGTTTCTTGTTCACAGCTACTAACAAAGAAGTACAATACCAAAAGAGTCCCAGTTTTAGAAGCGTGTCTGGTCCCTAAAGGAACTCAACTGGTTACTTAGAGAGAGAGAGAAAAAAAGCACAGTTATACCTCCTATTCAAATTTGCAGATTAGGCAAAAGCCTGGAGGTGAAAGGTCAAATAAAACAGTTGAAAGCATTTTCTATAGACTTCCTGGTTGTGAAGTGAAAAAAAAAAAAAAAAAAAAAAAGAGCACACAATCCTCCAAAGCATGCTATAAACACCAGAACAGTGTGAGAGACACGTTAATAGGTTCCATTCTTGATGAAAATCTCAGAATAGCTTCGCTAATATGGTGTAGAAACCCAATATGCCAGATGTATTTGCTGGGTGCAGTGGGTGCAGTGCCCTTCAATCTGGGGATAGTAAGACCTCGAAGGACAATATTCTACAATAATCAGCTCAAACTATTGTGTATTTTAGTTAAAATTATCTAAAACATGTGAAAAAAAAAAAGATGAAAAATGGTGGCCTTTGCCCTCGCAGTTATTTCTTTTTTTCCTTGCAGAGAATTTGCTTTTTTGAAGTGCTTTCTTTGCTCTGTGTTACCAGTGTCACTTAATCAGCTTCGAATTAGATAATAGAAAACAAATAGCTCTCATAATGGTGGCAGCTTTCAGTCAAAAGTTTCAGCAGACTTTAATTGTTAATCCATATAGAGCTCCTTTGGCATGTGGCAGTATGATTATTAACATTTTAGAGATGAGAAAATTTGGGAAGAATCAAAGGACAGCTAGGGTGAGATTCATCTCATCTAAGCACGCTTATCCAAAAGTTCCTATCTCAGGTAATCATGCAGGTTCCCATTGTAGACAGTACAGAGTGCGAGTGTGATAGATTTCACCTTTTAAGTAGCTGTTGTAAGTGGCTGTTCTAGGTGAAACTGGAAGATGTGATGAAGAAAATCGTATTGAAGGCTGCAGAAGATGCCGAGGACAACTGATCTGGGCACCCACATTTAAGATGGGTGAAGGTTAAGGAAATGAATCTTAGCAGCGGACAGCGCTTCAATTCCTTGTCTGCAAATGAGTATGTCAGCACTTCCCTGCCTGGCCAGGCTGCTATGAAGTACATATGTTGGATATTATAGCTAACTCCAGTGTCAGGATACTAGTGACCATGCCACTGTAGAGGTGTGAAGGCTCTGGGGAGACCTCATTACAGCTTCCCAGTATTTAAAGGGAGATTATAAACAAGAGGGAAATCAACATTTTACAAGGGTAGATAGTGATAGGACAACGGGGAGTGGTTTTAAACTAAAGGAAAGGAGGTTTAGATTAGACGTTAGGGGGAAGTTTTTCACTGAGAGGGCAGTGAGGCACTGGCACAGCTGCCAGAGAAGCTGTGGTGCCACATCCCTGGAGGCGCTCAAGGCACAAGGATGGAGCCCTGGGCAGCCTGAGCTGGTGGGGGGCAGCCCTGCCCACGGCAGGGGTTGGGGGGGGGGGGCCTTTCAGGTCCCTTCCAACCCAAACCATTCCGTGATTCTATAAAATGTAATTCACGTAAACAGAGCTCCGATTTTCATCTTTCATCTCCTGCTCTTGTGGTACTTTTCATGTACAGAGTATAGCCGGTCTCCAAAGGATGATCAGAAAGGATAAGGTGATCAAAGGGTGACATAGTTATAAAAGATACTTTGAGTGGTGCAAGATTAAATAGCTTGAGCCAGAGTTACAGACTCAGAGGTGGACTCTGACTTTCAATTTGAAAACCTCCAACATGTGCTTTCTGTGGAAATGAGTTCACTGGAATATAATCTATTCTTTGCTGCTGTTGTTCCCCAAAAGACCAAACCTCTCCAAGTCAGGATCTCTCCCAGCTTTTCACCTCAGCCAGCAAAGGCAGTTCATTGCTCCGAGGGCGATGGAACAAGAGGCACAGCAACGAGGGTAAGGGAAGATGTGAAAGGACAAAGTGACTGAAAGCAGCTGGCTACAGGGCATGGAGTGACTGAAGGAAGCAAAGAAAGTGCGAAGAATTGCAGTTGCAGCCAGCCCTGAGGGCAAACTCGAGGATGGGCACCACCGCAGCAGGAAGAGATCTACTTTCTCTGCCCTCGTTAAAGCACACTGCAGAGTCTGGAAGGAACTGCGTGCACACCGTGTCATTGGGATCAAACGAGGCAGGCGGCGAGCCTCGTTCTCGGGGCACCGAGCACCCTCTAGTGACCGCTGCGGCCGTGCTCGGTGCCGGGGAGAGGTGCCTCCTCCCCCGCCATGCCAGAGCTGACCTTAAGGCAGCAGGAGGCGTGAGAGCTTGGAAGAGACGCCGAAGGAGAGGGTGCTTTCTTAATGGGATACGTGCCGTGTTGCCCCAGTGGCCAGGCAGTGTTAATATTAATAATGCAGCTTTATGCGGGGAAAGGAGGAGAGTTTTCCCTCCGTGATCAGATTTGCTGACATTTTCTTCGGCCAGCTGAAAGCTGTGAACTAGAGGGTGGAAGTCCCAATGCAGCGTGTGGTGAAAATTTGATAAGACCTTATTTGGTCCTCACACAACAAGCAGAGCATGGCCAACAGAATATTCGGAGCTACATTTAAGCAAAAAACTTTTTTTATTTTTTTTTAGAGAAGTAAGACCTTTGTGGATGTATCTTCATGTGCCATGAAGTAGCGTTAATTTCTCTCAATTTCTTTAAATCTACCGTGAAAAAGCTGTAGTGCAATGTCTTTTATTGAACTGATTATTTTTGACTTATAGTCTGGTTCAGCCAAAATGGGACCTCCTTTTTACCCTGATACTGATAAAAGGATCAGAGCTCTCCTCTCCTCTCCTCTC